>JACXGI010001166.1:17296-62030 GCA_016801175.1 Esox masquinongy
GTGTGTGTGTGTGTGTGTGTGTGTGTGTGTGTGTGTGTGTGTGTGTGTGTGTGTGTGTGTGTGTGTGTGTGTGTGTGTGTGTGTGTCTCAGGTCATGGGGGTCGTAGGCCCCTCCAGTGTGGCTGATGGGCTACCTCTGCTTCACCTTAGCCCGTACCTGTCCCCCCCTCTGCCCTTCAGCACAGCAGTGGTACGCCTGGTCGCCCTGCAGATACAGGTGACTGTCTACCCAGACTGAGCCCACTGGGGAAATAACTACTAAAATGTATTCTGTTGTTTGTGTTACTTTAGAGCAGCCCATCAGCTGAGTGTTCTTATTAGGGTCAACAGCGGGTTGCTATCCAACCAGATGCGGGGTGTGTGCGTCGTAATAAAACATTGTTCTCTTTTTCGGATTGTCAGGCTTTGAAGGACGACTTCCCCCTCAGCCATGTGATCTCGCCCTTCACCAATCAGGAGAGGAGAGAGGGCATGCTTCTCAATCTGCTGATTCCATTTGTGCTGACCGTGGGGTCAGGGAGTAAAGGTCAGAGCCCAGGCACGCAAGGTCAGATGCAGCCAACCTGGATGAGTGTGTGTCTGTGTGCGCATGTACAGTAATGTCTGCCAAAATGTCTGTGTTCTTGACTACATTGCAGTCACCAGCTATATCAAACAGAACAACATTTTAATGTGCCATTTTCAATTCAGTAATGTTAGAAAATTGGTCAGGGGTTTGAAAACTTTTGGAGGGAAGTATATATGTGTCTATATACAGTATAATAAATATCCATACATACAGTACTGTACACATAACATACATACAGTATATATATCCACGTGTACACTCATGCACATATACAGTGCCTTTGGAACTAATTCAGACTGCTTCACTTTCTCCACATTTTGTAATCGACTGAATTTTTTGCCATCAATCTACAGACAATACCCCATAATGACAAAGTAAAAACACATTTATAATTAATAAATTGAACATAAAAACTGAAATGTTTAGTGCAAATAAGCATTCAGACCCTTTATTTAGTACTTTGTTGGAGTGCCATTGGCAGCGATCACAGCTATGATTCTTCTTTGGTTTGCCTCTGCCGACTTTGCATCCCAAGATTTGGACAGTTTCTCTCATTCTTCCTTCAGAACTCTGTCAGATTAGATGGGAAGCGTTGAGGAACTGTGATTTTCAGGTCTCCCAACAGATGCGGGGTTCAAGTTCCAGATTTCGCTGGGCCACTCAAGGAAATTCACAGAGTTGTCCCGAAGCCAATCCAGTGTTGTCGTCCTTGTCTGAGGTTCTGTTTAGTCAGGTTTTTCAGCTTTTCTTCAAGAACTTCTCTGTATTTTGCTCTGTTTGTTCTTCGCTCAATCCTCACCAAATCTCCCAGTCCCTGCCACTGAGGAGCATCCCCATAGCATGATGCTCCAACCACCATGCTTCACTGTAAGGGTGGTATTAGCCAGGTGATGAGCGGTAAAATTGTTTTCACCACATGTAGCACTTGTCATTCAGGCCTGAATACTTTGATTTTGGTTTCAGGCCGGAGACTATTTTTCCTCATGCTCTCAGACTCCTTCAGGCGACATATCATTAGCCTTTTACTGAGGAGTTCCACTCTACCATTAAGACATGTTTGATGGAGTGCAGCAAGGATGGTTGTGCTTCTGGCAGTTTTCTCCCATCTCTGCAAAATAACTCTGAGGCTCTGTTAGTGGCCATTGGGTCCTTGGTCACTTCTTGCCCTGTTACTTGGTTCGGCCAGACAGCCAGCTCTAGGAAGAGTATTGGTGGTTCCAAACTTCTTCTGTTTCACAATGATGGTGCGTCTAAGAACTTTCCATTTTTTGTACAAACTTCCCTAGATCTATACTTTGAAGATCTCTGGAGAGTTCCTTGGGCTTTATGGCATGTTTTTTAATCTGACATATGCTGTGAATTTTGAGAACTTATATAGACAGGTGTATGCTGTTCTAAATAATGTCCAATCAGTTGAATTTGATTGGACACATACTGATCAAGCAAGCTCTAGAGACATCTCAAGGATGGTTAGAGGACACAGGATGCACTTGAGCTCAATTTCAAGTGTCAAGGCATTCTCTGAATACCTATGTACCTGAGACATTTTCATTTTTATGTTATCAATAAATGAAAATGTGAACGTTTCTGAAAATGTGTTTTTTCTTTGTCATTATGAGGTATTTTGTGTAGATCACTGTGTCTGTGTGTGTGTTTGTGAATGTATACAGTCAACTTCACGCGAAGCACTGGAACCCTTCATGAAATTCAGCAAGAGTGAATTATAAACAATGAGTCTTATTTTGTACTCAAAAGGGTGTGTAAAACAAAAGGGGAGCCATATAATTTCATTATAACACAATCATTAAATAAAATTATAAGTCTTCTCCTTAGGTTTGATCCCAACATATGAATCATTTTTTGTTTTCATTTTTTGCATTCAACTTTGCCATACTTCTTGAGATGACTGTATGTGTTTATACAATGCTACTTGAAAGTATATGAACCCTACAGGGAAGGTCATTATTTTTGTATAAAATATTTCAATAAACTCAAAATTCTTTGTATTTGTAATAAATAAATTCCAAATAAAGGACACAAACAAAAACATATGATACATATATTTTCATGTTAAAAAAGTGGTTTATTTAAGAAAACTCAGATTTCATGTGTGTAAAAATGTGAACCCATCATTCAATAGCTTGTGGCACCTCCATTAGTTGGCTTAACTTGGGGTAACGTCTCCTCTCTGACACCTTTTTTGAGGGATTTTTGCCCAGTCCTCCTTAAAGTACTCAGCCAAAGTGAGGATTTAATGGTGTCTGGCATGTACTGCCCACTTCGGGTCCTGCCACAGCATCTCAATTAGGTCAGGACTTTGACTTGGCCAATCCGGAACACAAATCTTCAATTCCCCTGAGCCCAGCTTTAGTTCCTTGACTGGTGGCCTGAAGTTCGGTTCAAGAATCTCCTGGTATACCTCAGAACTAATGTGCAGGTATACCTCCTTCATGATGTGCAGTCCAGAGGGGGAAAAGCTGATCTTGACATTCCCACCACCATGCTTGAAGGTTGGGAAGGTTCTTTTGGTGCTAAAAAGTATTTGGTTTTTGCCAAACATAGTGGTTTTGATTATGGTTAAGACAACTGACCAGGTTTCGTGTCTGTATTTATCTGAGTCCCACCTAAAGATTCCTTTGATTGGTTCCTCCTTTGATTAGTTCATTTGGTACCCAATTATTTAACTACCTGATTCTATTTACCTACTTGATTTAATCAATGCAACTTGGGGTTTCCTTATTTTTGCACCTGCACTAACTCCTTTTTAATATTGTTTTTGTACTGAACACAACATATGGGATTTGTAACTATAAACCTGTGGTCAGATTAAAAAAAACATGATCTGATTAAATAAAGATTTCATTGTGAACACTAAAGAATATCTTAGGGGTTCACATACTTTCAAGCTGCACTGTGTGCGTGTAGATGATTCTTTAATATTTATTCAATAACTTCTCTAGCATCTAGCGATTGCTTTATATGTTGCACAAATGCTGCGTATTTGGCATGGATCACCAACAATATGTGTGTTCACCCCTCTCCAGACTCCCCCCACTTGGAGCAGCCCGAGGTGTTCCTCCTCCTGCAGACTGTCATCAACATTCTCCTCCCGCCACGCATCATCAGCACGTCCAGGACCAAGAACTTCATGCTGGATGCCTCACCCGCCCACTGCTCCACCCCAGGGGACCAGGGCAAAGACCTGAGACGAGAGGGCCTGGCCGAGTCCACCAGCCAAGCAGCATACCTGGGTAGGTCAGAATTTGGTTATTTATGCTCTGACTGTGTGTGGAAGAACCAGTGCAAACACCAGGATATATAGCTGTATAATTATAGCTGTATAGCTGTGTATAGCTGAGTAATTTTGTTGCTAACAGCGTTCCTCAAAATGAAACTAGGGCCACCCCTGCCCAATTTGGATGCGTTAGGTGAAAAGCTTGCAGGTGAAAAGCACCCTCCTCTCTCACCCCCATCCCCTCCTGTCTCACCACCACCCCCTCTCTCTCTCCTCCCTGGCCCAGCTCTGAAGGTGGTGCTGGTGTGTTTTGAGCGGCAGCTGGGGAACCAGTGGTACCGCCTGAGTCTGCAGGTCAAGGAGATGGCACTGAGGAAGGTGGGAGGCCTGGCCTTCTGGGACTTCATCGACTTCATAGTGCGCACGCGCATCCCCATCTTCGTCCTGCTGCGTCCCTACATCCAGTGCAAGGTAGGAGCCCCATGTAAAGCCAGCCCGTTGACACCCAGCTGCCCCGTTGTGCTTCTCCGAGGCCCCCGGCCGACTCTGTGCCCTACGGTCCTCCCCTCCAGAATCTCAAACGCTCCACCGGCTGAATATCCACTTATTCTCTCCTCCCTGTCCCTTGTCTTTTCCCACGCACTTCTCACCTCCTTCGAAGCTCCTGACCCAACCGGCAGACTCCCAGGAGGAGATCACGGCCCGCCACCACATCGCTGACCAGCTGGAGCGCCGCTTCATCCCCCGCCCCCTCTGCAAGAGCTCCCTGTTTGCCGAGTTCAACAACGAGCTCAAGATCCTCAAGGAGGCCGTGCATAGTGGCTCAGGTTGGTGCACAATGGATTAGTCCACTACCCAAAAGTAAACTGGCCTTTAGTATTCTAAATGTTAGTACACTATCCATTAGCAGACTAGTCTTTAGTATTCTGCATGTTAGTACAAACATCTGTACTAAACATAGGTTAAAACATCTGTTATCATAGCCTTTGTGTCTGTTCCTGCCTGTCGCGCCTACAGCGTACCAGGGAAAGACATCCATCAGCACGGTGGGCACGTCCACCTCTGCCTACCGCCTGTCACTGGCTACCATGTCCCGGTCCAACACGGGCACAGGCACGGTGTGGGAGCAGGAGAGCCAGCCGTCACGCCAGCCCTCCCAGGACACTCTGAGCCGCACCGACGAGGACGAGGAACCGGAACAAGAAGAAAGTCAGACATCCTTCCTTTCCACCTACCCTTCCTTCCTGCCTACTTATCTAACTCCATTTCCCCTTATGGCGATTATCCAATATCCACGCATTATCAAGCAACGTAGACTCGCTGTGTGATACCTCGTGTTATTACTAAATGTCTGATATAGGATGTTTGAGTAATGGTGTCACTCTGCTGTGCAAAGCCTCAGTCTCAGTGGTCAAAAAGCATAATGAGGACGTCTTGATCTGTTTGCATGTTTGGATTTGCCTGAATGTTGTTTGCAATCCTCACTCCTCCGCCAACCTGCGCTGGACCTTTGATGTCCCCCAACTCCCTACCTTCCACTTATTCTCTCTCTCTCACTTTTCCCGTTTCCTTCTCCTTCTCACTCCCTCCCCCCTCTCTTTCTGTCTCCTCTAGATGACTCCATCAGCATCCCCAGTGTAGTTAGTGAACACGAGGCCTTCCTACCCCGGCTCATCTCCCAGAGGCGTTTTTCCAGCTACGCCACGGGTAGCGCCTCTGCCCAATCTGAACCTGGCACCCGCAGCAACATGCTTCCCAGCCAAAGGTAACACACACACACACACACACACACACACACACACACACACACACACACACACACACACACACACACACACACACACACTTGGACATGCACTGTACATCTTTGTTTACAGAGGATTTAGTCATTTAGCAAACACTCCCAACCCTTACGGCTTCTGTAAGTTACTCTGGATAAGTCTTGCTTTAAGGCACAGCAAAATATTATTTTCACCTTGGTTGCTTAGGGATTTGAACCAAAACACGAGTCACTAGCCCACCTCTCTGACTGTTTGCCAGTGCTGCCCAACCCTAGTCCAGAAAAAAAACAGAAAACAATTAATTGCATATGTATTCACACCCTTTGCTGTGACACACCTCAATGAGCACCTGAAATTATGGTCTTTAGAAGTAATGTATGTAGTTGAATGGAGTCCTGTGTGCAGTGAAAGTGTTTCATGTGATTTCAGGTTAAATACACTTGACTCTGGGAGGGCTTACAGTTGGTTAGTACAATTTCTGACAAAAAGAAAAAAATTAAGATGAAGACGAAGGAACATGCAAAGATCCAAATTAGAGTATTTCAAAAGAACCAATCATGGGGTAGGTTATAAGAACATTTCCAAGGCACTGACTATCCCCCAGAGCACAATAAAGAGCATTACTAGGAAATGGAGTGTACTGGGAATCTAGAACAGGCTGTCCTCAAACTGAGTATCCAGGCGAGAAGGGCCCAAGTTAGGGAGGCCACCAAGAGGCATATGGCAACTCTAAAGGAGTTACAATCTCCCAGGGCTGAGCTGGGAGACACGGTGTACTGCAGCAATAGCCCAGGTACTTCACAAAGTAGCCTTCATGGGGAGTTGGCATAAAAAACGCCAGTGTTGCAAATCTCAGCTAGAGTATGCCAGAAGGCATGTGGGAGTCTCTGAGATGAAGTGGAAGAAGATTCTATAGTCAGATGAGAATAGAGAAGGCAATACTACAACAGAAAAGCGGGAAAGCTTTTTGGCATGAATGCTAAGCGCTACAGTATGTTTGGTGCAAGCCTAACACCATAGATCATCAGACATGGGACTCTAGCAGGACAATGACCCTAAACCTACAGCCAGTCCTGGAGTGGCCCAGTCAAAGCCCGGACATGGAAAGAGTTGCAAATTGCTGTTCACCCCAGGTCCCCATCCAACTTGACTGAGCTTGAACAATTTTGCAAAGAAGAATGGGCAAATATTGTTGTGTCCAGATGTGCAAAGCTGATAAACTCACAACTCATAGCTCTAACTGCTGCCAAAGGTGTCACTATTAACAATTGAAGAAAGGGGGTGAATACTTATGCTTTCAATACTTATATACTTAAAAAAATGTGTTGATCAGTGGCAAAAACTCCCAATTAAATCAATATAAGTGTAAAGAGGAATGAGTGCTGCTTTGGCGTCAGGTGTAGTAGGAGCGGCGCTCAGTGGACAGCAGGGTATAATTAATTGGATGACAATTGATGCAAACAACGTCCACGGCACTCTTCTTCGATTATATTAAAAAAGCCTTTAATAGAATATTATTGCAATTAAAAAGCACCAACGCTTTGCGGCTCACATACCTTCTTCAGGGTGCACAAAACAAACGTGGTGTACAGGTGACTTAAATCAAACAAAAAAGGGGGGAGTGGACAACATTAACCAATCAAAAGTTCAGAAAAAATATTTTGAGACAGGTCTAAAGCAAGAGATACAGCTAAAAAACATTAATAACAAATATAAGAGCGTGCTAACGCCAATAACTAATGAAAATAAACTATTGCATAATATATTAGTACACGTAAATCTCAAATGAATTAAGACATACATAGCTCCTAGATGAAATATTGTATTAAATGGACAGAGGAATATTTATAATCTTCTTTAGGCAATGCATATACTGAGGTTATAAGATGGTTATATAAGAGGTTGGTATCTGTTTTGATTTCATGTGGAAAAGTCCAAGGGTGTCGAGTCTTTTTGACTTTGGTCACTTTATCAGCCGCACAGGCAGGCCTACAACACACCAACACCACTTCACGACACTGGATTGTGCACCGATACATTAACGCTGCACATTCAGTACATGAGGCACACTTTCACTTCAGAAACAACGATCACAGTCCTACTATTCCTGTCATATAAAGCTGTTAATTTCTGTTTATTCGTGTTGCATTTTCTCGACAGCTTGGGAACAGTGGGCTAAATGAGTGGCTGCTACGTCCTGCTGCTACAGCAGAGTCGTTTTGGGCAGAGAGACTGGCCCTGTTTGAATGCTTTGAAAATGCACCCTTCCTTCCAAGGTTTTCGTTAATCGTGTAAGGAAGGACGCATTCTGAAAGTCTTCATGCGGGGCCCTAAAGGAATGGAAGTTTCCTGAAAAGCTGTTCCAGTGACAGCTTGTGTACTATAGTGGACTCATATATCCTCTAAACCCCAAGGAGGGGCCTTGGACATGGGGAAGCATGTTCTCGGCTCACCCTAAAGCCCTTCTCCCTCCTGCCCCCCTCCTCTACAGTGAACCCAATGTGCTAGATGAGTCCCAAGGATTGGAAGAGGGTAACCTGTCTAGGTACAGTGTCATGTTACAGCCCCGCCCACCCTCCCCCTTCGTGTGTGACGTTTCTGTGTGCAGTTTTTCCGGGGGTCTCGGCCAATCGGACGGCCTCCTCCACCTGCTTCGTTTTTCTCACCCATTACCACATCCAGTCAAAACCGCTGTTGATCTATCGCCCACCGTCTATGTATGGGTCTGGTGCAAAGTTGTTGTCCCCACCCTCGATACCACACCGAACCACCCATGTGAACCCATCCACCATAGCCTTTAGGAGCCTTCAAAGCCCTGGGAAGCATAAGGAAGCTTGGGAGCGTGTGCAGTCTGTACTATGTCCTTGTGGCCATCACAATCAGCCTCAGTCCATCAGCGACATCATGGTCTCCATAGTGTTTCAGGCTTTTACGTGTTCAAATTGGACGTCCTCTCCAGGACACCAATCTGTGAGGAATGGGGCTCTGGAGTGGCAGTCAATCAATTCGACGATTTTAAATGTTTTTAATACAACAGATGTGATATCACAAAACCAAGTTCAGACATTCCCATGTCTGTTGACTGACGTTATTGTACGAGCCATCTACATAAGAACACTTCCCGCTCCAGACCCCAAAATCCTCTTTGTGTTTTGGTGTAATTTTCCTCTGGGAATGGGTTTCCTGTAATCAGTGCGTGTGTCGGTGTCAGTGTGGCCTGCCGTAGAGTGATTAGCTGAGTGGGGAGAGGTGGGACCAGTGGGAGGAGCAGTAGACAGACAGGCCTCCTATTCACTCTCCTGTCTGGCTTGCTGAAAGTGTGTTTGGGAGAGTTCATTAGGAGAAACAGTACATCAGTGTTGTACTGATGGGTCTGTCTGTCTGTCTGCCTGGTTGGATGGATGGGTGCATCAGTCTGTCTCTCTCTGTCTGGTGTGTCAGTCTCACTGTCTGTATGTGTGTCTCTTTGTCTGTCTGGTTGGGTTGTTTAGGGTGGCCAGTGTACAGAGTGAACCAGGTCAGCAGAACCTCCTGCTCCAACCGCCGCTGGGACGCAATAGAGGACTGAGACAGGTGAGAGTACTCCTAGAGGACAGACGGGTGAGAGTACTCCTAGAGGACTGAGACGGGTGAGAGTACTCCTAGAGGACTGAGACGGGTGAGAGTACTCCTAGAAGACTGAGACGGGTGAGAGTACTCCTAGAGGACTGAGACGGGTGAGAGTACTCCTAGAGGACTGAGACGGGTGAGAGTACTCCTAGAGGACTGAGACGGGTGAGAGTACTCCTAGAGGACTGAGACAGGTGAGAGTACTCCTAGAAGACTGAGACAGGTGAGAGTACACCTAAAGGAATGAGACGGATGAGAGTACTCCTAGAGGACTGAGACAGGTGAGAGTACTCCTAGAGGTGCAACTTTGAATAGTCAAATGTCTACTGTAGCACATTTTTCATCTGAAAGAAATGCACGCATTGTTCTCAACAAGCTGGAATTTCAGTATTTCTTGAATCGACTGACTTAAAATGACCCAAACCCTTGATCATTATCACAAGGATGGCTTTGTCACATGGTCAGAAAAAAAAAACTCCCTGACCCTTTTGCGGTAAATGACGAGGCAATATATGTGGGCATTGTAACTGTAAATTATTCATGGAGTGATTGATTGACTGATTAATATTTTAATGCAGTTGCGGCGCCCCCTGCTGTCTATCCCGAAGAACGAACCGCGAGGGCCGGGTCGCTCTGGAGCCCGACTGTCCACCACCCGCCGGAGCATCCAACCCAAGAACAAACTTCTGGGTAACTTCTGTCTGTGTCTGTCTGTGTGTGTGCTTGCGTGTGCACGTTCGGGAGACATTCGGTAAAGCAAACCTAACACGTCGGATCTAGCAGTCTTTTGTTCAAAATGGGACCCTTTTCATTTTAACCAGAGTCCCTATAATGCTTCCTTGGTATTAACAATTGATATTCAGTGTTTGCTTGTGAACAGATCTCCACCTGTTTAAGTGCTTGCGTGTGTGCGTGAGTGCGTATGCGTACGTGCTGAACTCGAACTGACGTGTACCCATCGTCCACTTTCACAACCGTTGTCCCAATGTCTTTGGCCCCTGTCATCTCCGACCCCGGTAACTGATTCTGTTCATTCTGTGTTCTGTTTATGCCTTTGTTTCGATTCCAATAAAGACACGTTATTGGACTGCGAAGGTGAGACGTGACACTTACCCCACCCCCCTCGTCTTGCAACGTGCTACCCCCCTCTCTGAATCCTCTCGAAGTGCTCTGCATGTCTGTCTTGCATCCCCACCTTCGCTCCCCCCCCCCCCCACCGTGATTTGGTAATGAGTTAGCTTGTCTCCAAGGTGACTTGGGTGATGAACTATGATGATGTCCCTGTAGCCACCCATGGGGGGGACCAGAAAAGAGTGGTCACCTTTACAGAGACCCAGCAGGAGGCCCAGGTGAAGCCCCCCATCACCGCTGGCGCCAATGCCCAGGCAGAAGTCAGGAAGGCCAGCCCAGCCCCTCCACCTACACCCCCTGCTACCACTGGGGCCTCTTTTTCAGCCACAGTCAAAGCTGACCTCCACAGCCCTGCCAGGAAACAGGTATGATTAGATGAGTAAGGATCACTGATGACAGTTCATCCTAACACGCTTCTGTAGTTTGTGTTATGATGACTCGGTGCTAAGGAATCACAATACACCCAGACAAGCGTTATTCATCAGCAATACGGTATAATATGGAAGCAACAATGAATCTACTAAACAAAAATATAAATGCGGAATGGAAAATAAAAAATCTCAGAAATGTTCCATATGCACAAAATGGTAATTTCCCATGTGAAATCCGGCAAAGAGGGCCTCCTCTGAGAAGGAGCTAATTACAGTTATTCTTAGATATGTCACTGTTCCTATTGTCTCCTGGTTCTAGTTATCAATATCAACGGAGAGCAAGGAGAAGAGAGAACAGTGGAGCCTACGCAGTAGTCTCTCCCCTCGAGCCTCCATCTCCCGCGCCTCCACCCCTACCCCGCCCTCTCGCTCCTGCTCTCCTCTCCCCCCTCCTCCTCTCCCTATCTCTCGCACCTGCTCTCCCCTCCCTCCTCCCCCTCTGCCCATCCTGGGGATCCAGCCCCGCGCCCCCATCTCCCAGCCAGGCACATCATCCCGGTCGACCCCGGAGAGCCCAGAGGACGAGGACACGACCGCCCTGCTGGGTAGAAATGCGGACACCCTCCTCCACATTTCGGAGGACAACGGGGGCACGGAGAACCCCCTGCTCGCCCCCTTGCTCACCCCCCTGCTCTCCCCGCGCCACTCCCCTGCCCTGCCCAGCCGCCGATCCCCTCTCCCCCTCTCCCCCGTCGACCTGGACCTGGACGAGTCCCACGTCTGAGAAATGGCCCTGGAACGTTCTGGCAACGATTCTGCATTGTTTTCCGTAACATTTCAGAAACCTAATGTTCCAACTAGGACCAGGAGTTTTTCCCCTGGCTTGCCTTGTCGTGACCTCAGCAGGAAAATACCCTGGCCCTAGTTATAGGGCTCTAAACTACAGACGTAGGCTGTAACTAGGGCCTGGAGTTTGACCCTTGAGGTTAGGTCACATGGTCCGGCTGGGTAAAACTCCTGTCCCTAGTTATTATGACTCTGGCAGGCTAGCTTCTCTGTGTCGACCCCTCTTCTGTACCTTTGGACAAGTTTTTTTTTTTTTTTTGGATCCTGTCTTTTTAATTTGCGGTGTTCAGAGCGTGTTTGAGAGATTTACAAGCCTGTTCAAACCCTGAAAAGAATCCTCCTTTTCTGCCTCCCTTGACCTAATCTGGTGTTTATCCACAAATGCTTTCCAAGTGGGTCTGCTGAGCTACAGTAATTTTTTATATTGAATGAGGAGACACTAGACGTTGGAAAGACGTGTTTCTGGTTGAAAAGACGTCAGAAATGATTTTGCTCAAAGGAAGCTTGGGACCGGTTCATAGCTCTAACACCCCTACTCCGAGACACTTTGTGGGCCCTGATCTGATTTGATATTCTTGGTGAAATCAATGCAGAAGAATCATTGCCCTCATCTATCGGGTCATGTTCAGTCATTTACCTGAAAGGAGAAGTGCATTGTTAGAGTATTCGAACAAGGCCGATTGTTCTCCTGCCCACCCTCACCACCATACCACAGCACCTCCTCTTTCTTCATTCTTATTTATTTATTTATTTTTTTACTTGAAACCGCACCAATATAAAATCCATCCAGTCATCCAAAGTGCATGTCCTCACCACCGACATGCTACCCGTCTCATACCAAAGTACTCAAATCAAAGGCAGAATCGACCCATGTCAGGGTAAATATTGGCATACAACAGTGGACCAACTGGGAATGGTTTGTTGCTTGGTGGATTAAATTATCTTTTATTTAAGGGTTAATAAATGTAAGCTTTACAGCCTTCCTTTGGTTGGCTAATTGCACTCTCACTTTGCGAAATGTTAACATTAGCCTATAGCTATAGTTTGGGGTCAGAGTTTTTCAAAATGTATCGCTGCTTTTCATGACCCCATTAGCTGCCAGCCATGTCAACTCCCAAGAACTGTTTACAATTAAGCTACTGAAGGCCATACTGTTAACTAGAGAATTACTTTTACTACATAGACTATGATATTCTATGATTATTATGAATTTATAACATTTAATCCTGAAGGAAAGAGTTTTTTAAAGTTTATCAACAGATGATGAGATTAATGACATATTTATTAATATTTATAAAATGTGTATGTTATGTATTCTTGGGGTTTCATCATCTGTGTATATTGACAATCAACACACTGAGTTTGCTGTTCTTTTGCTGTGGAAGTTGTCTGGTAGATGAAAATTGGTTCTCTGTGGTGGAAGTCAAGAGCTATAGATGGGGCAGAAAATACTGTAGTGGAAAGTAGTATCCCCTTGTTGATAATGTGAAACAGGCTCTTTTAGTTTAATGACTGAAACTACCATGGTTGCTTCTAGTCAATTCAGGAAGTGCCCTGAAATTCTTATTCTCAATGCTTTTAAGTCAGGAACATTTGGAAATATTTAACTTTCTGAATTGACCTCAACTGAATTGATTCCATCCCGGAAATGACGATACCACAACTAAATGGAGGCTTTAGTTATGTGTATGTGTTATGCAATACATTTTTGTTATGAATAGACTCCAAAGTAATAATAACCTGCTATAATGTATACTTCATGCATAAAGAATAGACAATGGGTTATGGGCACAGAATTAGTATTGGATGTTAGTGTCCTGAAGAATTGTTTCTAGCCCTAAAGAAACTGTGGCAACAAGATTGTTGATTCTCAATTTGAACAGTGAGGATACATCAGTTTTCTACCAAAGCCTTTAACCTGAGAGCTGAGAAGACCCCTCCAGCACCTTTATAATAGTCTGTTCCGTGACCAAGGTCCCTCCATGAGCCATGGGCACACAGCAATTTATTGGTCCCGAACCTGAGATGGGCACACAGCAATTTATTGGTCAATGGCTTTTTTTTTGCATTTGTTAAAATATGAGCTAAGATATAGTATTTTTTTGAGAGAAAGCTCTTCTATCACCTACTGATCTGCATTGGTGATGTCATGAACGGGTGCCATAAGGCTTTTACACTGTGATTTGGTCTCATCTGTCTATGCTTTTGAGTGTGGTGTAAAAGTACTGCTGTACAAGTCTAGCATGGAAGGCTGCGCCACAGATCTGTGGTAACCATATCATTAGAAAGGGCCACTTCTGTCTTGGCACTGTCACCGCTACAGTCCGTGGGGTGACGGTACAAAGTATTCTGGATGCCCGGTGGATGCCCGTTGTCTTGTCAGTGCCAACGGTCTGTGCCAAAACTTTAACTGTCCGTGTTTGTAGTGCCAATGCTGTCCGGCTGCCGAGTTGTCCGTGTGCAGACGCTTTCTGTGACGTTGTTGTGCGACTACATGGAGGTTCATCCATAAAAGACACGCCGTACAATCCAGCGTCATCTGTGTTCGTCTCCATGTATGCACTGTTGAAGTATGCCGCCCCTTTTCTGTGTCAAACTATTAACTGCTTTGGATGTGAATTCTGATTAGGTTTGGAATCATTCTGTAACTTTTCCCGAGGTAAAGATGTTTTTATTATTATTCAGAAATCCTGGCTGATGATTTCGGATTTCCTGCTTGTTCTTTTCTGATGTTGGGATGAATTTTTGGGAAAGTCACCAGAATTTGCCAACCCTGTGTTTACCTTATTGTCAGTTGCCATTTTTAATAAGTCCACTATATACAGTAGCTTTTATTGTCAGCAGAAGATGTTCTTATTAGATTATCTTCAATTTACAGCAAACGTGTAATATTGTGGGCAATTTGATACTTCATGATGTCAGTCACTACTGAATGCTTTTCCAGTTAATTCTTGTTTGTCTATGTACTAAATGTTACTGAGGATAGCTAAATATGTACAGTATAGTTATAGCTCTGGGAATAGCTATTCTATGAACTAATAAGTTTACCTCAAAGTCCTTTCCACATATTTACTGTATGGTGGAGCTAAAAGATACTCAGAAATGTATACTGAAATTACATATACTGTATTGTCTGTGTCAAATGCAGGGTGACATTATGGCCTAAATGCATTTATTATACATTTGTTTTCATGTTTTCTTTCTTTACATACAAATATTATATTCATATTCATCGTTTTACATCAGTGCCCCTGAAATAGTCTTATATTTCCAATATTTATTTAAAAAGTTTGTCTTGTCCTGTGTTCTAAATCCTAAAACACATACATATATATATATGAAAATATTGAATAACTATATAAAGATTAAATGGATACTGTTGTATACAACATTCTTTCTGTTGTATCCTGACATTTTTCTTCTCTTGAATTATCTTTGAGGAACTGTAACTAACTAGAAAGCTAATGTCAGTGTAGGATATTTTATTCAGGTATAACTAGCAGAGATGATAAATTGCACCATTGCAACTGTTGATTTCTGTTCTTCCTGATAATTAATTGCACCAACATTTTGAATTGAGGCCTGGTTTTGTTTTTTGTGCATAACCATGTATAAATCAGTCCTTGATTAGAGTGGAATAATGAAAAAAGCAGTGTATAAATATAATAGAAGTACATTTATATAAATAGAACAAATAAAACTAGTCCATTTAGTCTATTTCCTTGAATTTAATCCCATTTAGGGGGAGTTGGCCTTCTCCGATGCAGGAAAAGGTAAGCACTTGGTATAAAAAGAGCACATCTGTCAGCATGCCCTCAACTCGTACAGCAGATGCAATCAGATTATAGATCTAAGGAAATTGTGTGTTATTAGGACTAGCCGTGAGGGCGGCTAGTCATATGGCTGGAAGCGTTTAGCTCTCTTGAGCATTAGCTATGTGACAGACCCGTTTGTACAAAATGTTCCAGAACAGAATTCAATGTGTTCTTTCGCTCTCTCTGGACGTGGCGAAGTAAACCATACGTGACATTGAAAGGGCAGCAGCCACTCTGAAGTCATTTCCCAACCCCTTCCCAATTTTTAATTAGTCATTCAGTACGGAGCTTTTTTACACTGAATTGAGCCCTGGTTTTGTAACACCTGTTCAACCTGTTGTAAGTGTACACATAGTGGAAGACAATATATTGTTTAATTTAAAACCATAATTCCAGCTGAACAAACCAAAGTTAACATCTAAATATTAATTCTTATAAATTAAGGATGACTAAATAAGATAATGATTCAACTTACACAATGTAAACATATTACTTTTTCTTTTACAAAATCATTTTACATAAGTAAATTAAAGGAGCAATATGTAGAATTTCTGAATATCAAAAAGTGGAATGATATTGTTTTGCTAAAAATATTTTCCCCAGAAATAATTTCAGATACGTACAAAAGCGCATTCGAAAATGCAGCCTTTCTATTGGACTTTCTATTGGATCTCCTTAAGCACACTGACAAACAATTGCAGCTTGTTCACCAAGCTTTTACAGAACTTAGAATAAGTTCTCCACATTGCTCCTTTAATATTTGTCCTCAAACAACAAACATTAGGTTAGTGTTCACTGCATATAATATATTTACAGACACAAGTATATTATTCCTAAATACATTTTTTTGACAATGTGCTTTAACATACCGCGAGTCGAGTGAAAAGGCAAATCCTTTGACAAATAATTTGGTATCAATTCCAGTTCAGTTCCCATACAGGTGAACTAAGTTAACAACACCAGACTCTCACCATGCAACTTTCATCCCGCTGATACAGAAACGTTCTCTTAAAAAGTAAACACGGGGATATGTGTGTTCTATGTCATAAAACAGACAGCATCTTAATTCCTGAATGTCTTCATTGTCTTTCCTCATTACTAAGGAAAATGGAGACGTGAAAATAGGCTATTATTGGACTGATTATTGAGCTGTCACCCAATAAATGTACTCCAGCCTCTATTAGCCTCAAGGGGGTTGTATGAAAAAAGTGGTTCTGTTCCTGTCTGAGGTTCAGAAGGGAAGGCGTTGTGCTCTCATACCGAAGACGTTGTTGCTGATCCTTGGCCCCGCCCAACTCACATCTTTTGGAAACATTCCTTAGCATTGGTCCACACTTGAATGCCCTTCACAGACCAGAAGAAGAACATGAAACCCAGCAATCAAACTAGGTGTTATCAATGAAAAATATATATATACACCTTTACAAATGGAACAAGCTGGGTCATGTTCAGTAGGGCATTCTGCAGAAAAATATCAAGCTAGAAAAACATCCAGGTAGTTACACTATCTTTCAATCAATTCTCTTTTTTTGTTTTGTAATTAATATGACTGACAGTTGAAAAACTAAACACTGTCTATTAATGAATCAGCCTGGGTTCCAGTTTTTCAAAAGCTATTTGATGGGATTTTGTCGGTTGCGCAACACATTCAATCTGATTGCCGAAATCCAATCATATAACTGGTAGCACTGGTAGCTCTAGTTTTTCAGAAGCCTGATGTGCACTTCCAGACCTCCACCAGACTGCAACTGACCTTCTTACACATGCTGATCTGCATGACTGCGTAGCTGACCAGAGCCTCCCTTAGATCCCGGTCCTTCTGCTCCTTGAAGCGCTGTATGTCCACCCACGCGTCCTTTACATACTCCCTGAACAGACACACACACCTTATGTCAAGTTCTCAGTACAGATACAGCACATACACAAACCACTCCCTCATTCTAAGCCTTGAATGACACTTAACAGTGACAGTAATTTATAATAATAAACGATAAAACAAACCGACAGTGCTTTTCCACCTAAGCGTTCCTAGATTAAGGTTAATCTAGGATCTTATGTGTTACATGCTTTTACTGATTTCTTTTCAACATATGTTGGGTTGCGTGTTAACCAGCGAGAGACTTACTGGCACTCGGACGTTTTCTCTTTGACGGTCTCCTCGCCCTCGACTATCTGCTCCTCCAGAAGACCGAGCCTGGCCTCTCTCTGCTCCGGGGTCTCCTGACCGAACAGCTTGTTGGTCATCCCTTTGAACGAGAACGTCCGTACGATCTGAGGGCAAATGGAGAGAGGATGGATTTGCTGGTCTGGTAGTCAAGGTTAGGGCCAATTCTCGTCAATATGTACAGCGTGCAATGGAACGGCATGTTCTTATTTTGGGTGGTTGTAAAAGGGTAGGCGAAGCGCACTAAAAGAACATCTTGGCCTTGCGAATGCTCTTGGGACCAACGCTGGAAAGACAAGAACTTTCCTAACCCTAATTGTTTTCCTACTTCACCAAGTAAGCATGCTAAGGACACGTTCTTATTTACAGAAACAACCTGGGAGCAGTTAGTATTAACTGCCTTGCTTAGGGACAGAACGTCAGGGGATTTCACCTTGTCGGTATAGAGATTGGAACCAGCAACCTTTCTTCTACCTGCCCAACGCTCTTGACCACTAGGCTACCCAGCCGACGATCACCTTAATTATGGCCCTCTATAGGATGAACAGTAGACTATACAGGCAATATCCTTGGCCCCGAGGCCATAGACTTGTATTGCGACTGAATACCCCGGTGGCCAGCTCTTCCCGCTGCTGCTTCTTAGAAATGAGGTCCGAGGAGGCCGTCTCCAGTTCATACTGGATCAACTCATGTTTCCTGCACACCGCCCTGCGGGAACAAAGCAGCAGCTTTACCGTGGCTCACCAGATTCACCAGGTCCATTTAGACTCCATAAACCTTATTGTGTGTCCCTATATGACAAAGGGATCTTTTAAAAACATGATTGATTCATCGGCTAGTGAATTGAGTATTTGGATGGTTGGTTGATTGGTTGATTCATTGATTGATTAGCCATAATGTGCAACAAGACCAACCTTAAGGCTTCAGCATAGAAAAGGTATTCCTTCAGTTGGTCTGCGTAGTGCTCCTCTTCCTCCAAGATGTCGTCTACTGAGGCAGCATACCTGTAGGCAAGATGAAAGCTTGCTGTTTGCAATGTGCATACATGGCTAAGCACAGGTTTGCACTCAATGTACACACAATACCTGTTTTTGAGGCAAAAGTTTGGTTTTTAGTCATGTCTGTCAATTTATGGAGAAATAAAAAAAAAAACATAACTCATGTAAATAATTCTTCAGATCCTTTGCCATGACACTCCAAATTCAGCTCTTATGCATTCTGTGTCCTTGTCTCTAGAACTTGACTGGAATCAGACCTCTATGGTAGAGTTGCTAGATGGAATACACTCCTGAGTAAAAGGCATAGGATATGCCACCTGAAGTTTGCCAAACAGCACTTAAAGGACTGTGAGCATTAGGACGAAGACTATCTGGTCTGATGAGAAATTTAACTGTTAGGCCTGATACCAAGCGCCACATCTTTTGAAAACAAGGTAATGCTCATCATCATCACAATAATATAATTCCTGTTTTCATCTGAGACTTGACAGAGTACTTACGCATCCATATGATGCCCGGCACTCTGCAGTCCATCTCCCATCTCCTTCTCAATGGCGCTCCACTCACTGGGAAACAGTCGGGTCAATTCATCCAAACAGCCCCCCAAACAATAAATCACAACATCTTGCGTGAATGTTACAATACATCATCAGGATTATTTTTCTCACCTGAACACTCTTCCATAATTCCCATGGACTTTGTACACACCGTACAGCCTGTCTGCCACTCTCTGGAGAAAGACCAGCGATGTGTTAAAAGGACAATAATACAGCTCTGGAAAAAATTAAGGGATCACTGCACCTTTTTCTTTCCTTTCCAAAAAAGTCGGAAAGGAAGGTTTTGAGTGAGGAACAGAAGGGTTAAAATTAAGAGACCACTGCAAATTTAACGCTTCTGTTTCTCACTCAAAACATTCCTCTTCAACTTTTTTGGAAAGGAAAGAAAAAAGTGCAGTGGTCTCTTAATTTTTTCCAGAGCTGTAGGTGAGAACTATTTTAAGAACATATTTCCATGTTTTCCAATATGTATTTTGGTGAAAAAAGCTAAACACCTATCCTAATTATTTTCAAATTGCACGGTAATTAAAAATGAAGAGGGTTATGTAACAATAACGATAGACCTGTGACTCACCGCTCTGACTCTGAGTAGCTGGGAGGTGATTGACTGAAGCTCATCACTGTAGTGTCTCATCTCTGTGAACCGCCTGGAAAGAGGAGGGAAAATAGCCACAAAATGTCTGTACAATGTCAATTAAGATGCATGTCAGTAAAATGTCTGTGATACATGTGTAACACAAGGCCTTTCACAACTCTTATTTGTACAAGGGAAGGTGTGACTTACTTGTCAGGGTTCTTCACCCTGAAAGTTGCACTAAGAGCTTTAATCCTGGAGTCTGCCTGGGAAAAAAATGCAAATACAATTGGATTAAAATGCAATTAGAAATGAAACAACCAATTTACCACTTTTTGGATCAAAATAATATAAAAAGTGTTTGTAACTACCACTACGCTACCTTGGCTTGAAACCCTGTCTCATACACCACTTCTTTCCATCCATGTTCCTAGATATGAGAAAGTGGAAGAGTAGTGTAAAAAAAATTTAATCTGGAATATCTACAAAACAGGGAGCTGATAGACCGTCATACCTCGTTCAGAAAGTGGTATAGGATCTTGTCATTGGATAGAACCAAATGTGAAGCCACGCGAAGTAGGAAGTTCTCCAGGCCAACCCTGCGTCTCTCCACGAAATCTGGGTCCATGTTGTCAGCCGACAGCTTGTGCCAAACAAACTCGGCCTGTAGAAAACAGATAATTGTTATTAAACAAACATTTGTCTCACGTAGCCATAACCCCAAACAGTAAAAAGTGATGTCATACCTATGTTTTACAGTGTCATACACCATGGCTTTCAGCTAATCATCTTTCTGGATTCATACCACTTGTTTCAAACGCTGAATGCTCATTGTCTGAAAGCAGTGCATATAAAACTGCATACCAGGGGTATAACAAAAATATCTATATTTTTCTGCTCAAATTGCATTGGAAACCAGTTCATGGTATGAATAAAACAACTTGGGTTTATGGTATATGGCAGGCTAAGTACTGTATTCATGCACTCGTGTCATAGCTAAAAGTGGAGCCTTTAGCTGTGATATTTGCCATATACAACACCCCCTTTAACATTAATGCCTAAATATATAATATTCTACTTTACTGAGTTTATGTTTTTTAAGCCCAGACACTGCAAATTGTGATGGTTGTGGACTAGGTATAGATGTGGCCATCAGGTTTGAACTGGACTTACCCTCTTTTCTGGTAAAGGTGGCACCACAATAAATGGATAGGTTACCAACAAATAGTTACGAAGAAGCTCAAATTCACTGTATCTCCTCCAGAGAGAGTCTGGGGCTGGGTTGTGGCCTTCAGTCATAGCATCTATGGGTCTGAAAAAACAAATATATATGTTAGAAATTCCAAAAACGTCCTTGGTTTTCCTAAAATACAGGTTAGATGATTGTCCTAATTAGGAAGGAATATAAGCATAAAATCTGGAATTACCCAACCAAGATTTCTGTAAAACCAAGGAATTCTTAATTTTCTAAAAGGTCCAAATCTCTCACCGAGTTTCTATGAGGTACACTGTGAATGTCTCTTGCATGTTCACTGTGTTTTTCCCAGTTCTTTTTTCTGCCTCCGCCACACTGATCTCCAGTCTGCGCAGTAGAGTGGAACCTTGCTCCACCATCTGGACAAACATTAGAAAGCATGTGATAAATGCATTAATTACTGAAAATATCAATGGTAAAATAGGAACAGAATAGTACCTTGTCGACAATGAGACCTATTAGGAAACGCCCATGTCTCATGATTATGTGTGTCATTCTTTGGTTGCTGCTGGTGTAACAATAATGTATAGTGTAGCTTTGGGCTACGAAGGACCGATTAAATTGGGTAGCTAGGTTTTTGAATCTTCCAAATGCTCATGTTCGTAGCAATTCCAAGTTGTATAGCCAACAGCAGCGCATGGTAGCAACGTATCGTCGTTCTGCCTGATGTTCGACCGTTGCATCGTTACTGTACGATCAACACTGGACGTAACGCCTCGGTGCCCATCCATCCAGGGTTTTACGTGGATATAAGGCCACGAATTCGTTTGCCAAGAGAACATTTTCACACACAGACTAAATCTATTAAAGACAGCGTTATTACCGTGTTATTTTTGTTATTCTCTACCTCCGTGTCGGTAAGTTTCCCACCTCCAATCCGCGCAGGCTCTTCATTTACAGCTTCTGCCATTATTATTATTCCAGCTGTGTTATGCTTACAAGAACCAGCAATTCTAGGTCACGTTTTTTAAAATATTTCAAAATAAGAGTCCAGTTCAGCAAATGAAGAAAATATGCCCAACATAATTAAAAAATGCGACCCGGAAGTGAATTGGTGGTTAATTCCGTTCGCATTAATATTTGTGAGATTGTGGAACGGATTCTACTGAATGAACGATTCCGAAAAACTTTTCTTTTGGTACAATGTTTACTGCGATCGGTGGGTGTGTCTGTTTCCGTTACGTTCCTCTACGTTTTTATCGTACTGAATGCACACAAGTATAGAACCTCACAGCACAAGTTAAAATTCGTCTTAGCATTATCTGAAGACATTTTTAAATTAGAGTTGTTGAGAGTGATTTTGAAACAGCGAAGTACAACTGCTGCGGAATAGCCGTTACAAAAACTCGTCAGAGTATATCTCTGGAAATTGGAAAATGATAATTTGCAGAGACTACTTGAAGTCATTCTGAAACCTGAGATTTACGGTACAGAGCAGGTGTGTGGAGTCTTTTCTCTAGTTATGTGAAAATGTAAGTACTCCCCTGGCATATTTGGACAAATAGTTATGTAATCTTCACTTCAACACAATTTACAGATAAAGGTTAACTCATTTAACAATTTCCACTGAAAGATTGTACGTTGGAGTTACTTATTTTGATAGTGCAGAAAAAATAAATACATTAATACACATTTAGCTTCAATAGCTGGTTTTCCTCCCTTCAGCTGAAGTAACTTAACGTAGCCATGCACTTCCTTGTAATTGTAAGTCTCTCACTGTGAGGAATTTCTGCCCACTTTACAGTACAGCCTCAATTGCGTCATTGTTGAGAGTTTTCTTTCACGTGCAGCCAGCCTAAGGTACCTCCCACTGCATTTCAACAGGATTGTGATTGGCTTTTCACTCCGGGCTAATGTGCATTGGTGGTATAGTGGTGAGCATAGCTGCCTTCCAAGCAGTTGACCCGGGTTCGATTCCCGGCCAATGCAATGTGTATTTTTAGTTAAACAGGTTCTACGCTTGCTTCGACAGGGACAACAAAGATCCAGCCATTAAAGCTGTGTGCCCCCCAGGCAACATCCCCCTCAGACAATCCATTGCAAATGTGTTGTCTGCACTGAGCAGGGTGCAAGCCTGCTGGTCCTGATGGCGTCCCCGGGCGTGTGCTCAGAGCATGTGCTGGGCAGCTGGCCAAGGTCCTCACTGACATTTTCAACCTGTCACTAGCCCAGGCGGTGGACCGCAACCATTGTGCCGGTGCTGAAGCAGTCGTCTGTGTCTAGCCTGAATGACTTTCGACCTGTCGCACTCAACCAGATGATCATGAAGTGCTCCGAATGACTAGTCCTGGCCCACCTTAAGTCCTGCTTCCCCCCAACACTGGATTCCTACCAGTTTGTATATCTACCTACGTCAGCCTACAGGGAGGAGGTCAGGTGCCTGGCGGCAAGGTGCGCTGACAACAATCTGGCCCTCAATGCAAAGAAAACCAAGGAGCTCATTGTGGATTACAGGAAGTCTAAAGGCTGCAGTCACGCCCCAGTACTCATCGATGGCACTGAGGTGGAGTGTGTGCCCAGCTTCAAATTCCAGGGTGTCCATATCTCAGAGGACCTCTCCTGGACCTTCAACACCTCAACCCTGGTCAAAAATGCGCAGCAGCGCCTGTACTTTTTGAGGCCCGCCTGTCTTCCAAGATCCTTGTGAACTTTTACCGCTGCACAATCGAGAATTCTGACTAACTGCGCCACAGTGTGGTTTGGCAGGTGCTACGTGGCCGACCGGAAGGCCCTGCAACGCGTGGTGAAAACCGCCCAGCACATCACTGGTGCCCAGTTCCCCACCATCGTAGACCTCCAGCACAAGTGGTGTCTGTATAGGGCATGCGGCATAATCAGGGACCCTTAACATCCACGCCACAAACTGTTTGCCCTCCCACCATCAGGCAGGTGGTACAGGTCTCGTCGTTCCCCACCAGCAGCCTCAGGAACAGTTTCTTCCCTACTACTGTAACCCTGCTGAACTCTGTACCCAACACTAATCATGCCCACCCGCCCACCACTTAGTACTGCCTCTCAGGGGCCTTGTTGCACTACTCCCTTGTACTACTGGACTCTGACACTGCCTTGCTAAGTCTGATAAGGACGTTTTTCAGTTGCTACATGTGTATGTCTACCTCGGGAACCTCACTGCTGCTATCCCTGCATTTCAGTTGCACATTCTACCTTCAGTTTGCCTTCATTGCACATTTAGAATGGCCATTTGTACTTGTATTTGCCTTCATTGCACATCTATAAGTCCCACTTGTAACATACATTATACTTAATACTTTTATTAAATTTTCTGCCCTCTTCTGTTTGGACTTCTGGTTAGATGCTTACTGCATTTCGTTGTACTGTACTTGTACTGTTCAATGACGATATAGTTGAATCTAATATAATCATACCCTACATTTCTTCTTTTTATGTGGTAGCCTTGCTTCTGTATTTTGGATCGTGGTCCAGTTGCAAGATTCATGTTCAGTTCAGAGTTTTGATAGATAGCCTCATATTCTCCTCATGGTCAATTATGTAATTGATGTTAGACTCAATGATGGCCAATTGGCCAGGCCCTGAGGCAGCAAAGCAACCCCAAACAATAATGCCACCACTTACATGCTTTACTGTTGGTATGAGTTTCTTGTGTTCAGTTTTGTTTTCACCAAACACGGATCTCACATAACGTAAAAAACAACTCTACCTTTGACTCATCTGTCCAGAGCACAGTGTTCGAGTACTTCTGGTATTTACCCAGGTGTTGTCTGGCAAACGTAAGTGGTGTATTTGTAGAAAATTAATTTATTGTCATTCTTATTTATTCATTATCTTATTAGAAGGTTTTTGTATTCTGTATGCTTGATCAATTACACATATACTGAAAGACTTCTCTCTCTCTCTGTCTCCAACTTATAAGGCCAGTATCTGTATTCAGGGGCAGGGATGAATGGAATGCCGGCTGCACAGGGCCTTGGCTCCTTTTAGCAGTAAGAGAAACAGGCCTCTGCCAGTGCCATAAAACCGCCATAAGAAACTGTTCTCTAGGAGGAAGCTCTTGAACAGCAGGGGGTTATTATTACTTACATCCTACAGGTGAACAAAGCTCTATTCCGTATTGGGAAGAGCATAGTTAACTTAAGTCTCCATATAGTAACTGTCCAGATTGATATATCTCAGCCTTTGACCGGGTTGTCTGGGCAACCGACATTCTATGATTTTCTGTGTCTCCTGGAGCTATCTGAGTGCAACCTTGCATTTTTAGACTACCTCATAGTAGCTACTATTCCTTGTATGTACATTCTGCAAATGCTAATTCCGTCATCTGTACTTTTGAAAGAGAAAATAAGCTTGAAACTTGAAATGCATAATCAGAACAATCTGTCATGACGTTACTCTGCTAGTCTCTGTACTCATTCTCTGTCAATGTTGTGACGGTTGTTCTCGTGGATCCACGTAATTAAACTTGAAATAATCAACTGTTATACCAGACTCTGAGGAGTTTTTTATTTTAATAAATCGCGAACATTTTCCATCTTCCACATATTGATATTCATTTTTTAAAGGCAGAGACTTTTCCTTCCTGACCTCCAATGTAGCCCAAGTTTGTACAGTCTTTTTCTCAGTTTCTGACTCATGCACTTCAACATTGATTGTGGCAATAGAGGCCTATAGATCATTTAATGTTACCTTGGGTTACTTAGAGATTTCTATGGGCATCCTTCAGTCAGCAGTCGGGGTGAATTTGATTGGATGATTTTATGTTGCTTGTAAAATAGCTCCCTAACCCCTCCCAGAAGGCATCAGATAAGTCTTTTGATCTTAGCATGTTGTTACCACACACCCATACAGTATGGCTGTATTATGTGATGGTAAAGGTAGGGGTTTAATAACATTTTCCACATAGGGAAGTTTTTCAGTTTATTTTCATTGCATAAATGCTTGATTTCTTGATTTGGGATAACGTGGTTCACATCAATTAACATCATCAATCATCAATTAACATCAATTAACATCAACATCCATTAAAGTGGTTGGAATTTAACACAAATATCAATCTGTAAATAACTAGTGAAAAACAAATGTTAAATTTTTTTCACGTCTATCTGGAAGCAATAAGGCACATGTGGGTGTGGTATATTGCCAATATACCATGGATATGAATATTTGCAATATGTTAGAAAACCCCAGAGATGGCTCATATAGTTAGGTTATTGAAATAATTGGACACTGACACAAGTTTTGTTATTTTGTCTGTTTCCCAAAATGTATTCAGGTTACAGTTAAATAATGAATATGGGCTTAAAGTGCAGTCTCTTAGCTTTAATTTGAGGGTATTCACATCCAGATTGGAGGAAGGGATTAGGAATTACCTCTTGTTAATATGTAGCCCCCTCTATTTCAAGGGACCAAAAGTAATTGGACAGTTGACTCAAAAGCTGTTACATGGACAGGTGTGGGCTATTCCTTCATTATTTCATCAATTAAGCAGGTGAAAGGTCTGGAGTTGATTCCAGGTGTGTTATTCGCATTTGAAGTTATTGCAGTGAACCCACAACATGCGGTCAAAGGAGCTCTCAATGCAAGTGAAATCGGCCATCCTTAGGCTGCAAAAAAAAGAAATTCCATCAGAGAGATGGCAGGAACGTTCGGAGTGGCCAAATCGACAGTTGGTACATTCTGATAAAAAAGAATGCACTGGTGAGTTCTGCAACACAAAAAGGCCTGGACGTCCACGGAAGACAACAGTGGTGGATGATCATAGGATCCTTTCCATGGTAAAGAAAAACCCCTTCACAACATCCAGCCAATTGAAGAACACTCTTCGGGAGGTAGGCATATTATTATCCAAGTCTGCCATATAGAGAAGACTTCACAAGAGCAAATACAGAGGGTTCACCACAAGGTGCAAACAATTCATAAGCCTTGAGAGGAAATGGGCATGAGAAACTTAACACAACACATATGTGCTGACTAACGCTGAAAAACGGACAATAGTTAAGATATGGTGGCCATTACTGATAGGCCCCACACACCCTGTCCACACCTCCTGCTAGGAACTGTCCATATGACTGTCATACATTCTATCGATAGACCCATGGACCATAGGGGAGGTTGGAACATACCATACAAGCGTACCATGTAGGATAAACCTTTCTTATTGGAGGATAATAGACTGTGTAATCATGTATCAAAAATGGACAGAATCTAACAGCCTCAAGAATAGAAAGGCCAGATTAGACTTTGCCAAAAAACATCTAAAAAAGCCAGCCCAGTTCTGGAACCGCATTCTTTGAACAGATAAAACTAAGATCAACCTGTATTAGAATGATGGGAAGAAAAAAGTATGGAGAAGGCTTGGAAAGGCTCATGATCCAAAGCATACCACATCATCTGTAAATCACGGTGGAGGCAGTGTAATGGCATGGGCATGCATGGCTTCCAATGGCACTGGGTCACTAGTGTTTATTGATGATGTGACAGAAGGAGCCGGATGAATTCTGAAGTGTATTGTCTGCTCAGATTCAGCCAAATTCAACAAAGTTGCTTGGACGATGCTTCACTTTACAGGTGGACAATGTCCCAAAACATACTGCGAAAGCAACCCAGAAGTTTTTAAGGCAAATAAGTGAAATATTTTGCAATGGCAAAGTCAATCACCTAATCTCAACCCGATCAAGCATGCATTTCACTTGCTGAAGACAAAACGTAAGGCAGAAAGACCCTCAAACAAACAACAACTGAAGACATTTAGAATTCGTTTTTTATTATTACCATTTACCTCAAAGGTTTGATTTCTTTTGTATTTTGAGTCTAAGATCAAGATGATAAGATTATTTTTTTTCATAGCCTATTTTGCTAATCTTTTCCAAGAGTGCCAATAAGTCTTCAGAGCACCAAGCGTGAAATCTGGAATGAGGGCTTTCCTATTCCGGATTCCACTTGTTACGGCAAATTAAAAGCATCTGCACCACCATCTAATCAGAAAAATATTTATATATTTTCTCCTTCCCTTCAGATTTTGAAAAGTTAATTGTCTGTCAAGGATTTTTTTCCGGTAAAGCAGGAGAAGAGTCGCTAGGGCAAGATGACTGGAATACCACTCAGATTAAAGAGGAACAGGAGGAACTCCAGATTATCCAGATAGATGAAGACTTTCTAATCCATTTTGACGGGTTGGAAACTGACTAAGTATCAACCTCACCCCTCACAAACTGAAAGGGAAGAATACAAAGACAGAACTGCCTGAACTGAACAGATAAAACCAAAACCTAAGGAACAGGATTCCTCAAAGCCTACTAGTGACTCTCAATTCCAGTGGAAATCAAATAGGACCCGGACGCAGACAGAAAAAGGAAAAAGATTAATCAGCAAGTGCAGAAAATCCACAGATCTGTAATCACAAGTTCATAAGAGGAGGCACACAGAACAGGGAGCGAAACAGTTTTTCTGTAGTGATTGTGGTTAACGTTTCGCTCATATTGGGAGGTTGTATTCTCATAAGATCCGGGCCCATTCAGGGGAAAAACTGTGATGAATGTGGCAAATATTTCATTCTGCGGGGATATCTGGATTCTCATATGAGGATTCACACAAGGTTGAATCTGCATCACTGTCAGGTTTGTGGCAGATGTTTTAGATATTTTGGAGGCTTGAAGTGTCATATGAGGATTCACACAAAGGAAAAACTCAAAGGCTGTCATGATTGCAGCAAGGCATCAACTCAGATTGAAAACCTATATTTGCATTCAAGGCATAACACGGCCAAGAAAAGGTTATATTGTCAAGATTTGGGCAAACGTTTTTTTATATGAGTATCCACATAGAGGCAAACAGCATTGTTTAAAAAAATCAATTTAGAAAAAGCTCACACGGGGGAGAAACTCTTCTAGTGTAATGTGGTAATTTGAAAGATCATGAGGACTCACACAGGGGAGAAACCCATCTACTGTAATATGGTAATTTGAATGATCACGAGGACTCACACAGGGGGAAAACACACTCATTGTAATGTTGTGGCTTGATTTACTTTAACTGCTTGGTCTGGCCGACTGGCCAATGTTATGCTAAGGTAAATTCGCTGAGGTATCACATTGGAAAGTTTCACTTGAATGGGAATACTGAATATTTAACTTCCAACCGTGAATGAAGACAGGTCTTGGTTTAATTGCATACTTTTGTTTTGTGAATATACTGTAGGACATCCAATAAAGTTAGTAGCGCTACTGTTTGTGTTAAATGTAAAAACACGTAAATGTAAAAACATTTGTTATTCCAACAATTAGCATATTTCCTCCAAAAAGTATGATAGCCTTTTTGTAGTGACAACTTTGTCTTATCGCAGCTACTCACTTGGCTCAAGACAGTCAAATGTATTTGAGTAGTCAGTGTTTATTTGTTAAAATATACACTGCCGCTACCATATGTATGTACTATATATGTGTTATTTTACAAATAAACACTTACTAACCACATAAATAGCTTTAGTTAGACTTTGGGTGCCTAAGACTTCTACTCAGTACTCTTCCACGTCAATCCTTGCCTTGTCTCATTACAGTACTTAGTGAAGAAGTCACTGATAATGAAGGCTGTGTCAGCACCACTAATAAGTTAACTGAGCCTGTTTCCATTGGTGCTCTCTTCACAATTACTGCTGGTATGGTCTGGAAGCTGGGGAACAGTTGGATACTGTAGGAAAGGGCTTTTGCGTCAAACCGTCTTGGCTGACAAGGATGTGGAAACGTGCATTCCTTATGACATGTCACAAATACTTTCCACATGAGTTTTCCCCCCACTGGTTGCCAGAAAGAATCCTGGATTTATGTGAGATATTACACAAATGACTTGGATATTAGGAGCAGGGTTGTTGCATGACTTTAATCAAGTGCTTGACAATGCCATCATAAAGACCAAGCATTTACATATATATATATATCAAGTAAAGCAAGGACTGCACTGCCTTACCTTTCCCAAAGACATTTTTCAGTATTGTAAAATGTTTGTAATAGCTACCTTGGACCACCCCAATTATTTTTTTTAAAGCATTATAAACAGAAACACAGTAACTTGCCTGAAAAAGTGATATCCGCACTTGACTGAAGTACTGCGGGAGGGGACATATAAACAACATACCCTTTCTTCCCCAGTCATAACCCCATGGTCATGTTCAGGCTCCATAAGACATGACATACCTAGCACTGAGAAGCAGGATGAAAAGGAACACATTTGACTTTTGTTTTTCAGCATGAGCGTTTGTATTGTCAAGGCTGTCAGAACCTTGCAGTGTTACTGTCACAGCCAATGTAATACATTCAAAAATAACCTATTGCAGTAAAAGTACATTTAACTGATTGTTTGAGTTGCTGTTCCCCAATGATTGTTTCTATTTGCTCAAGAAAGGGCATAGTATATCAGACATTAAAAGCTGGTGATATTTCTCCCGAAGTGCCATTAGCATTTCCATTGCGTTCCACATAAATGACATGAGATGTTCAGAATGTTCCAGAATATTGTTGTGCCAATTGGGTTTTCACCCTTCTAACGTACAATAGTTACATACCTATAAAGAAATCAACATACAACAAAAATAAACAGGCATTACTTTAAACATTAACGTTAGAGTTTTGGCTCGGGGGACAGGAGGATGCAGAAGTGCATTTTCACATCAAAATATATATAAAAAGAAAATCTTCCTGCATGAAGCACACACTCGTCCATTCCAGACATTTTAGTCTTTGATTCATGTGGATGGATTAAGCTGGCTTGAGCGGACTGCAAACCCAAGTGCCAAAGCGAGTGCCAGGTGTTACAGAGAACAGATCCATTCATGGTTGGCGAGATGTGTAACATAAGAGCTAGTATATTGTAGGAGGATAGGTCCTCTTAGCTGTCCGTTGGTGCAGGATATTCCCTCTTCAGATGATAGTGAAGGACTGGCGGACCGCAACAAGTGTTCAGAGGGCCTTTGTTTCTCTGTCTTTCTTGGTGAATCACTGGACTGCTCTTCTTGTACAGATGAGGAGGAAGAACCCAACATGGTGAATTCATCTGTGATTACAATGTGAATGGATATGTTAACTTGAAGCTGATGCTCCAGCAAGTCCTTTGCTTGGTTTGAATAGTCTGTTATTCAAGTGTCTCATAGATTAAAGTTGAAAAGTCACAGGGAGGTTAAGATGTACAAAAACCAAAGATGATGGATCAATTAAGAAGTCACCATTGGAGAAAATAATTCCTTAACGCGGGGCTTCTCCCATAGATACCCAACCAATAGCAGATGGGTCTAGTCGGCAGAAAATTAGGGAGTGGGATGTCTTGCTTCGTCTCCTGTCATTGACATGAGAAACAGGAAGTGCATCACTGCTGGGCCAATAGAGCACTCCGATTAGCCTTCATCTTCTCCAGGCGCTTGGTAAGGTGGCTGTTACTGGCCTCCAGCTCATCAATTCTGTCCAGGGCTGACCTCAGCTAGAGAGTCCACAGAAAAAGATTAGTTAATCTCGAGGGGAGAGGCAACTAAAACACAAACTGCAACTAAGACTACGAACCGGCACAGATTATAAGGGATTGGCATACTAGATAAAACCGAATGACTCAGTGGTTGTGTTGACTGCGATTCTTTGGTTGTTTTAACAAATCCAACATCGTAGCGCCCTACCTCTCTCTGAAGTTTGCGTTTCTCCACTTTGAGCTCATCCTCTACTTTTTCTGCACTCTCAGAGGCTGACTTGTAGCGAGTCACTTGACCCTCCAATCGAATGATCTGGGTGGTGGGCGGGCATAAATAAGAGTCAGGACAGAAGAATTTGATACTCTTTCTTTTGTTTCCTTAACTATTGTAGCAAATGGTCACACATGCGTCAACATAGATTGTACAAAAGAAGGATTTTCAAATCACCAGGAATGTGATTGATTGGATCCATGGAAATATAATGGACATTCTGCTCCATCTAGGAAATAAATAGCACTTACATTCTGTTCTAGAGCAGTGACTTCCTGCTCTGATTTGACCAGTTTGAACTTTAGGTCACTGATTTGCCGGTTGGCATCTCCTGTAAATAAATGTTATGAAAAGTACTTTTAAAATTACCAAAAGATATATATTATGATGTATATTAACTTCGCATCATAAACTTTACACACACACACACACACACACACACACACACACACACACACACACACACACACACACACACACACACACACACACGACCAGATTATTTAATAGTGTACTTTAAAATCTAGGGAGATGAAGATTAAAATCTACATCTGTTTTTGTAAACAATGTGCGACTCACTCTGTAAATCAAGGATGTTGGTGTCCACGCCGTTCTCTAGTCCGTCCTCAGGAGATAAAGCATCCGTTCCATTCCTTTGTTTTCCCTCCAGCTGAGACTTCAGCCTTTTTACCTGGTCTGCTAAACTCTCCCTCTCATCCACCAGTTTCCTCAGTCTGACCTCTGCAATAGCAACGTAATGGTTACTTTTTAATAAACAGTATGACATAAAGAGTCAAAGACTGAGCATTGTTTGTGCATCAACACTGTTGAATTAGCTGATTTTAAATGTTATTTCTCTCTAATCTGTAGATTTTTGCAAATACAAAACCAATTGTATTTATTCGCCCAAAATCATCATCATCACCACCTAAATTAATTGAATTTATACATTTAAAAAATATAGGCAAAGAGGAGTACAGTCAGAAACAGATAGATGATACTAAATCAACGGCATGATATCCCAAGGGCTGTGGTAAATGTTGATGCACAAACCACCACAATATTGACTACGCAGCTTAATTAACTGACATGCTTGATTTTCTTTCTCACTCTCCGATCTGTATATACATTTTTGTAAACGCATTCAACCAATTGTATTGAATTACCCAGAATTACCCTTCAAAATTAATTGTGCTTACACACTTTTAAAAAAAACACCAAAATGATTCATCTGAAGTTGACTGATAGCCCAAGCATTTAAACACTGTTGCTTACCACTGTAATATTTTGGAGGGAGAGCAAGTCTGGATGGAAAGGGTTTAAAAGAGCTGACATACAAATGAGCGGCAATAACATACTGTGGGATATATAGGACTGGCATGCTGGTATATTTTCCTACTTATGTCTCTTAGAAGTAGCAAGAAGTTATATTAAATCATGTAATTGTTATATTGTTTGTAAAAACCTGACAAATTATACAGAATTGTTGTTCGGCAATATAATTCTATATTACAATCCTGCTTAAGCAGGGGTTACATTGGGCCGGGGGCCGCTTGGGTTCTGCCCCGGCACCTATTGTCCAAAGAGTACCTGGTATGGCGGAGGCCCGCCATCTTTGGTTATGAGAATTCTGCCTACAAAAATATCTGTAGATCAAATCAGTGAATCAACAGGTAATTCGCAGCATTACTGCATTTTTTAAAAATGTGTTGTCCTATTCTGTGGACAGCTTTGCCTACCAGCACAAAACCACCACACGCTAGCTAGAAGATACAGAAATATAATTGCATAAAAAGAATGAACAATGTAGGCCTCTAATAACTGTAATAACTTTGTCTCGCTGCTGTTTCCATTATTTTTAAGAGAGATTGTGGCCTGAGCTCATGTGATATAAAACATATATTTACTACTGTATAAAAAATGATCTTCTTCATTGGGCCCTAGAGCGCAGACTATGTAAATACAGCCAGAATAGCCTGTCATTTACTTCACTGTAAAGGTGCCCCTGGACCTTGGAAATAGGGCCCTGCCACCTCCCAATGTAACCACTATGCATATGTGGTCATGTTTGTAAGGTTTTATAAATGATGCAATCATTTAATACCAATGTTCCGACAGTCAATCTGTCTTTGTCAAGGTACAATCACACTGCACTAGCCAGCAACTGACCTAACCTGGTGTGTGTTTTCTCTGCCTTTAGCCTATATAAGAACCCAGAAATCCCAGAGTTTACAATAGTACAAAATAAACCAAAACAATCAATCTTCAAAATGGTTCATTTATTCAAGGCACTTAACAAAGCATCACATAACCACCTACAGTTTGGGAACCACCGATCTACAAGTCTGATTGTGTTGCTAGAAACTATGAGGTTTTGCAAATGTCTTTGCCCTTGCCCTTTCCCTTCACTCCCGTTCCAACACCGCTCTCCAGTTTTGGAGCTGCTTCCACCGGGGGGTGCACGCTCTCCACCATGGCCTTGGGTATTGGTTGTATCTCTTGGCCAACTTCTGCAGGTTCAGATGAGGAGCCGAACAACTCCACTTCCTCCCTGGCTTCCACCTCTTCCTCAAGTAGAACAACATCTTCACAACTGTCTAAATATCCAGCAGAGGCACCGTCGTTGAGCCCATCTTCTCCCCCTGTTGGTGAACTTGTTAAATCCTTCCCCTGTTCGGCCTGTTGCAACCTTGCTGGTAAATCAGGGATCAGTAGTTTGTTTAATTTAAGCTTTTCCTCGTCGGTTTTGAAAGGTGATACCTTTTTATCAGAGATGGTTGATGGGACCTTCTTTGACTGAAGCTCTTGAGTATTTGGTTCATCTTCCTTCGCATCACATAGAGATTCATGCCAAATCTGATTTAGGTTGTTCTCCAATGAACTTGACTCAGCCTCTTGGCCCCTGTCAGATATTTTCTTTTCATCAGAGTCTGTAATAATTGGCGTAATTCCTACAGAGTTTTCCGTACCGAACTGTTCATTCCCAGGTTTTGGACATTCTAGAGAATTCTGTCCTGCTTTTAAAAGCTGATCAGACTTAATTCCATGCTCACCAGGACATCCAGAGGCTAAAAGTTCATTAGAGATTGTAGATGCAAACTCAACAGGAGCTTCGGTTGTTACTTGGCCAACATCTGACTGATGCTCCGGAGGTTTGTTTATCTTAAACTTAATCTCGATCTTGATATTCTGTCCAACTTGTTCTGTTTCATTAAATGATCCCTGAGAGGTCTGACCTGGGTTCGTCTTTGCCTCCTCTAGAAATGCAGAAATCCTCTCAAACATCTGCGTCATCTCAGATTCGGTGGTCTGTGACTGAATATCTCCAGAACACCCAGTAATGACTTCCTCAGCCCTCAGATCATACCTCTCGGTGATCTCCCGTGGCAGGTCATTTGGGATTTGATTAAGAGTTGGGCTGGATATTCGCGGTTCTTCAAATGTAGTAGATACAGTTGGAAGAAACTCCGACTTTGGCCGGAGGTTGTCACACAACTTGTCCCTTGGGGCCTCGCAAAACTGCAAGGTACAGTCTGGTCTGATTTTGTCAGATATCTCCTCACTGGAAATGGACGACTGGTCACAGGATGTGATGGAGGAGTCCATGCCAGCTGAACATTCTGCCTTTACTAGTGTCCTGTCCTGATCACAACAGTAATTATCAGCCACTTGTAGCATTCTACTTCCCACAGGTGTCCCCAACTCTCCATGGTCAAGCTGCCTCTCTTCTCCTGTTGTTTTGCCTGAAGGACCAAAGGGAATAGGTTGGAGGACCAACAACAGGTCATTCTTCAAAGTTGGAGTTCAAACACAAACATTCAATGATTGCTTTGGGGGGGGGGTCATTTTGAGCTACTAGAATGTAATTGAAGATGGTAAGATCACAAGCTTGATCATGGCTAAATTAGAAGAATGTGTTCTCAACAAATTACTCAGTCGGATTAAAAACAAGTAGGAGGATAATAGGAAATTAAAAAATACACCATCCTAGTTTTAAATGTTACAGTGGAAAGAAGTATTCTCATGCAACACAATCATTAGGAAATTGAAAAATAGGTGTTAACAGAACAAAAGTCCAACCTAAATATAGTTTACTCTTAACCTAACCCCTCTGCATTGGAGAGGATCTCGCCACGATGAGTGCTCTGGGGGCAATTAGTGTGAGCTACTTTGCTCAGGGACAGAAGAAGATATTTTTCACCATGACTGCTCTGGGATTCGATCTTGCAACATTAGATATAGATGTTCTAAGAACTAGAATACCTGCCGCCCCCTCATGCTGCCATTCCCAACCCGAGATTCATCTGAACGCTAGAAGACCACACACACATTGATCACACAGTGAATTTCAAGATGATTAAAAGAAGCAAATAAAAGCGGAGATAAAAAGCGGAGATCAGATATGAGCAGTTGTGCCCATGGGTTGTTTTCTTACCAAGCACGCTCTCCGCAGCGTGAGATGGCTGAGACTCATCCGACAACAGGGCAGCATAGTCTGCACTGAAGGGCTCATCGATCATCTGTCCCGCATCCCCATTGGTGGTTGCTTCTGGTGACAGCGCTATCCCATGTTTCTGATTGGGAGAGAATTGTGAGCAAGCACGTCGAGCATGATTAAGTCTTTCAGAAGGTAATTTGTCTGTTTGCTGTCATGTACACTGTGGCCTCTTTGAACTCATTAGCAGGAGACCTTCAGTCAGCAGTAATTTGTGGTGCTGACTGCATACCTTCAGAGCATCTTTGAGGTGGACAACCTGATCCCTGAGCTTATCGCGCTCATCCCAGACCCCGGCGTCCGAGAATTCCCTCTGCCTCTCTAAGGCCTGACCCATAGCCAAGCAGGACGAGGGGGGAAAAGAAGGAAAGGGGAAACCCAGTTGGTGAAGGAAGAAAGAAGCAGTGAGTTAAAAAGGACACACAGTGAAAATGTCTAGGTTAGTTTTCTAGTGTTAAGCTAGAGTAGCAGAGTAAGAAATGAAAGCGCTTCCTGTATAACTTCCTGGAGCAATAATGCCGCCGTGACTTAACCATCTATTTCGCAAGCGTACCCTGATCTTTTTCTCCTTCCATCCGAGGGTCTCCTGGAGGTCAGAGATCTCCCTAACACAGCTGTCTCGTTTGAGACGGAGCTGACCCACCTCCTGACCACGGCACGAAAGCAAGATGGTAGAGGAAGGAGAAAGGAGGGAAAATAAGCAAGAGTAGACCCCGGGAAATAGAACTGCGGCATGTACAGCAAGATAGCGTATCGTGCAATTTAGTATTACGTTAGTACTATGTTCGACCAATCTTATTATTATGCTAGTATTCATTTAGACAGGTATTAGTATTATGTATGTTCAGAGTTACTGAAAGCACTGTTTTTATTACTGTATCGTGGTTAGGAGGAAGTCTTGGTGATGATTTACACTGGTCCTTACCGTCAGCAGGTCTTCACTCTGTTTCAGCGTCTCTTTCATCTCGTTAAACTGGAGCTGCAGCAAACTGTGGGCGTGTCTCTCCCTCTCAAACTCCTTGACCTTGTCGGCGTGCTCTCGTTTGGACTCCGCCAGCTGTTCCTCCAGCTCGATGAGGGACTCCTTCAAAGTGTCCACCTGGTACATGAGGTTGGACTTCTCGTTGTCCAGTTGGGCGTTTGACACCATGGCCTTCCGGAACTTCTCCTCAGACTCCACCAGGGAGTCCTGGCAGAGCCAGAATGGAGGACGGTGGAGGGTTGAGAGGTCAAGGGGGAAATGAAACGCACAAGTTAAGCAGACACGTAACTACGCAGACATTGAGGCACACTAAAGTACACATACATTAATATGAAGTGTCTCTGGGGTCACGATCATTTGAACCTCAACCACATTCCCTGTATGGTCTGTGAGAGTGTCTCTGTGGTTCTACCTTTATATCTCGAATGGAGGCCTCGGTTTCAACTGAGATGGAAGTGTCACAGCTGCCTCTGCGAGAGGAGGGCCCGCCCAGCGAGGCCAGAGTGGCTGCAGAGAGGGTCGAGGCCGTTCTGGAACCCTGGGAAGGACAGAGTCTTGAATCATTCACAGAAACAGTCAGTCTCCCTAATTCATCTTTAACACAGTGAAGGCAAACAGGAGGTTCTGATCCAGAAGATGGTGTGGTACCTTTTCTAGGAAGTCCCTGTCTGTTCTCTCCTCCACCTGTACAGGGAAAGACAACTTGCTTACTCTCAGGATAGTACAATTGCTATTTTAGTTGACTGGCACACTGGAAATTCAGGCCACCCGTGTCCATGGTGTTTCCGTCTCTATAAATCCACACAATGCAACACTCACATCTTTGGTCACGCTTAACCTCAACGTGCTCATCATCATCTGATTATGAAAGACTGGACACCGCACAAGTTAGTCTTATCTCCACTCCCGCCTGGGCTGTAGGCAAGTGTCCCCCACACAACCAATGCTTCCACACAGAGATCCCACTCACTTTGGCCCGCTGCACTTATATACCACAAACTGGGCTTGAACCCAAGCCACATTCTTCATAATGGCCACCAGAGGGCATGAGGGAGCTGAACACTTGACAGGCCTTGTCTTGGGTACACAGAACAGGAACACAACAGTTCATTTCCCTGAACAATACATTAAGTTGGGAGTATATTAGGTGAGAAGTCATTTAGATAACAAAGAAAACGATGTGTGGCAAGGGCTAAAGAGGGGTTAGGGGGAGGGGCAGATGTAGGGCGCTTACCACTGGGCTGGCGCGGGCAGAGCTGGCCCTGGACGAGGCCCGGGAGTTTGAGCCCAGAAACCCACTGTAGTCCGAAGGCTGGCGCAAAACAGACGACGGAGAAGGAGAAAACAGAGAAGGAGAGCAAATGAGCAAAGGGAGAGAGATGTTAGTTACGGAGTTAGACACGGAATAGGTGGTGAGCAGGCAGGGACAGAAAGCAGAAAGACGAAATGAAATACGCTGACAGCCAAGTCTACCCTCGTCAGACCAACCCCCACCACCGCCACGTCGAAAACCCGAAACAGGTACAAGAAGCATGCGGACGCCCGACTTCACGATACCAGGCATACGGAAGAACCCCACGCAACGCTCACAGCTGAACTGTGACTGCGCTGTGTTCACAGAGAGCGTCGACACAGAGAGAGACAGCGAAGTGAAGAAATACGGATTCCTTCTCCTGCAGGCCTGAAATCCGCAAGTGGGAAAAACGGAACAAGGACAGGGAATGATGACAGCGTCATGCAGGCCGGTCTTCCTACTGAAGTGCTACTGGAATCAGGTGTGTTAGAGCAGTGTTGGACTAAAAACCTGCACACCCACTCCCTGGTAGTTCTTCAGGCAGAGGGTTTGTCGCCCCCACTACTCAATCCCACATCAGCACAAAGGGCATGCAACGTAAGCCCTCCCGTCCTCAGGGTTCCCCACCATTCACACATTCCATGCATACTTTCCATTCGAGCCTCCCTTCTGATGTAGGACAACAACGACAGTTCCGGACGTAGGCGGGAAAACCTCGTTTCCAAATGTCCGAAACAAGACGGGAGACTGCAGGGTGGGGCGTAATACGATGAACTAACGAAAGGGGGACTTCCTCCTTTGGTGAGTCAAAGCAGCATTATGGACTCCGTAGACCCGGCTAGAAACAGAGACTGACTTCACAGTCATGCAGACGGACTCCACCAGACGTGGCCAAACAGTCCTCCTGGAAACCTATTGGACGTGCAGGCTTTTGCTCCGGACCTGCTCTAAATACGTCTTACTGCTACTCAACTGTTTCTTGGTCAGGGGAATCAAATTAGAGTCGGGCTGGAACAAAAGCCTGCGTAGCCAGTAGACCTCTAGAAGGAGGGTGAATGCGATCCCATGATGTCACGGGGTAACATGGGCATGCCAGGAAATGCCCCCTCGGGGCGAGAGGGCTGTCAGGTCTTCTTACACCACGAGAGATGGAGCCACTAAAGCGCCGCGTGCTGTTGTGCAAGGCCTCATCACACACAGAGCCCTGTGGATAGGAGAGAGCCACACACACACACACACACACCGTGTATCAGACTTTACCTCACACTCACACACACACACACAATCAGACTTAACCTCACACCACACACACGCTATATCAGCTTTCACCTAACACACATACAAAATATCAAACTTCACCTCCCTCTCACACACTCACTCACAAATACAGGTGCCTCATTCAGCATGCAGAGGTAGAGGGGCATATGTATGGACATAGTGTACTATATATACGGAACGCCTTAGACGCGCACGTGCACACACACACACACGCACACACGCACACTCTATCAGCTTTCACTAAACACACATGCATTGTATCAGATTTCACCTCTCTCTCACATGCCCCCTCCAAGCCACCATTCTCCCTGCCCCACGTTCTCCCCATGACATCCAAGTGTTTTGGAAATAAAATGTCTAGGGCCTGTATGACGGTTTTAAAATAAATAGATATTCTCCATTACCGAACCATTCTGACATGGTTGAAAATGGCGCTAGTAGCAACACATTACAGGTTTATCTATCCATCTATGGGTTTATCTGTGGGTTTATCTACTGGCGATGCAGGTGGTGAAGGACCAGAGGACATTAGGAAAGACAAGAACCAACCCTGTGACTGTGGGAGCGCTGGCCGTCATTAAAGAGCACGGAGGGCTAAAGACGGAGAGAGGAAAACAAGTTCCAAATCCACAAATCAACACTGTGCGATTCAAATTGGGAAAAGCTGTCATTTGTTTTCGGAGTATAACGTCATATTCTACAATACCGACAACATGATGAAGTTGAGGGGGCATGGAAACTGGGAGAGGAAAAGGAGGGTGAAAGAAGGCGGAGCACCGTGGGGAAATGGAAAGAGAGGGGTGAAGGAGTTGGGACAAACCCGGCCATTTTGAGTGGAATGTGGATGTTTGAGAGAGGGTGTGAAGTTGGTGCTGCAGTACAGATCAGACGAGTTTCCCTACAGTCACGAGAAAGACAAGAGAGTGAAAGAGTGAAGAGAAGCAGAGAAATTAAGAATACAGACATTACTTCTCGAAGTCTGTCAAACGAGAGATTTGAAAATACATACACATATTTTTTTAAAAGTACATTTTGACAGGGCACCAAACAACATATGTTATGATGGCTGTTTGGTGTTTCAGGCGTTCATCAGCGACAGTTGTTATGACAAGGCGAATGCAGTGAGGATACAGGCGACAACAAGGCCGTCCAGTTAAACCACATTCACCAGCTCAGTTTACCGTCAACACCCAGCCCAATAACAGGAACAGAACACACCCTGCCTGTGGTCTTCCACTGACTGTTTTCTCAGGAAAATGACAAGCACATGGTTCAGTAGTTCGACCAGGTCTCGGAGGATTACGCAACTATACGCAGATCTGTAACAGATCTGTATGATATGTACCGTTAGGGTACATTACAATGTGCTGCTCAGACAAATAGTATATTACGAATATGCGAATATGCAAAAATGTATTATACATTACGAAGGCTACTAAAAAGTATTATATCTTTCAACCCCATTGGAACCCAAACTCTGCACATACGCTCCCTGATAACATTGGTGGTTATGTTAAGACACAAGCCATTTCAACTGCCTCCATTCCTCCCCTGCGAAACAGGTGATTTTCACAGGCCAGGCGGTGTTCGCACACCAGATGGGTCTCCCTCGCCGTCTCCCATGCTGGAACGAGGCCACACCAGAACCAACCAGACTTAGAAGCACGTGTTCCAAAGGCCACATTTCAACTGTGACAACAAAACGCATGCATCACAATGTGACCTCTGCAACGTGTGGAGTCACGACACGAGGGGAAGACCTTTACAACCCATACAGTCGCATTGCTCACATTCCTGAAGTAAATCATTAATGGGGAGGGTTGCTTGAAAATTGAACTTTATACCTCGGGCCTCGTATTATGGGATGTTAAAGAAGCATGTAAGTCAGTATACTGACCCTGAGGCTTCCTCGGCTTCCCACCGACATTCTTTCCTCATCGTCTGAAATCTGTGAGGGAGAGGGAGACATAAACACAGAGACAACCATTAAACAATGCAGAGGACGCAGGCTCTTCTTTCTGGGCCCGGGGTGACAGCGGAAGGACGGTTCGGGGCTAGCGGCCGGCGTATGGCCTGAAACCATTTGTAAAAGCCGCGTGCTTCAGGAGCCCCGATGTGAGAACGTTTAAACTGACTTCTCAACAAAATGTCTTCATATGAGGGCATCTTGTTGAACACCGCGGGCCATGTTTATACAGGACTGTATCACGGCTTGATGTCATTGGTCAATTTACAAATAACAAAAATATGTATACAATAAAGGAGTGTGAATGGTTAACAGTTGATTTGGCTCCGTTTCCCCGTTTGGGGAAATCTGAAGGATCTGAAACTGTAAATGCCATTGCGTTTAGCCCAGGAGTTACCCTAGCAACTTCCAGGAGATAGAGGTGCTAAGAAATATTGTAAGGGGACATTTTGGGACAGTCAATCATACTTTACCAATTGATCCCAGAGATTTAGGATGAAGGCGCCCCTAGCCACTGACCTAAGGACAGGTATTTGACTCCTAACCCAATGAGTAAACCTAGTTCTTTGTGCATAGAGGCAGCCTAGAACATACAGAAAACTACAACGAACTACAACATATAGAAAAGACAGGAGTTTAGTTAAGACAGTGTTTCTCCTTGTTACATTTGAGTGGGAAAGCAAAGAAGAGGAAGGGGAGGATACAGACCGACGTATTTCTCCGGGAGTGACGGGAGGAGTACCTCTCACTCTCCTCCTGGAAGGCCCCGGAAAGAAAGAGGAAAACAAAGTATGAGTGGAAAGTTTAAAGGTCAGAATGTGAGGAATTGGTCCTGGTTCTGCCCCCAGATGTGGACTTTTATGGAGACCCCCCCCGCTAATATACCTGCCTGAAGTCATGACTGGATTTGGGAACACTGGGGTGGAACTAGGGCTATATACATTTCGATTCCAGTCAATTGACCTGAAGGCAGAATATCTCGCATCGACTGAAATCGAAAACGGACCTCAACCCATTCACTTTCATGCATTTATCTACAGCACAGCCCTCGCTGCCTACTCGGATGCAGACAGAAAGCCACTGGTTAGCCCAGCGGGGGTGGGGTGAGGTGAAGTGAGGCAGGGGGGAGGAGGGTCTACTGTAAGCTCCTAGGTCATGTGACGTGGCCGTAATCCTCTCCGTGCCCCCGAAGAGGGCCCAGGCCCTGTCAGACGGCGAGGGAGACCCCCCTCCCCCGCGGTGTTACAGGATCTAGTGGAATGAGGATCAGCTCGGTCCCTGTCTGGTCCGCTTCTGCTGGCAGGCCTTTTGAAAATGCACATGCTGGCCTCCCTCGCACTGCCTTAGAGGGCATCTGCATGCCGAGCTACTGTGGCTCCTATGCTGAGCTATATCCAGGAAGATATTTCACTTAGTGCGGGACATCTAAATAGAAAACACTTAACAACACGAGATCGTGCACAACACACAAAAAAGGGGTGTGGCCTAAAAGCGTGCATGTCTCTACCGGCAGTAAGGACCACTCATACTGTAGCACAAGTCCTACCATCCACTGCTCAATGTGGCCCCATTTGTTGTCCAGCCCATAGTATTTCTGGGGGCAGGGAGGAAGAGGAAATCCGAGGGGGAGAAGGAAGGTGTTAGGAAGGAAAGACAAGGAAATGGAAAAGCATCTTTGTTACCGTGACGAACCCCTAATAACTGTACACAAAAGCTATACACAGAGATGATTTGATTCAGGTCAGGGATTTAAAGGAGACATCAATTGATTTTTGGTCTTACAACAACAGTTAGTGTTCTGATGCTGACAACATTTATGCGAACGGAAAAGAAAAACAAAGATAGAAAGAAAAGAAAGCACAGAGAATATCAAGAGAGGAGCCTACCTTCTGGCTTTGATAAATCTATAAGAAAATACAGTGGGCAGGAGAAGGGCGTCACGGAGAGAAGCCATGGAAATTCAGAGGAAAATTCAGAGGAAAGACAGATGAGAGGGAGGGAAAACACAGTAGGTTGGGACATGTTCTTTTTCAAGATGAACATGTAGACGGTATTATCACCGCGCAGCAGTGTGCCCTCTCACCTCTTTTTGCTGTCTCTCCAGCTCCTTCATTCGTATCTCCCGCGCCTCGGCCCTGGCTGCCCGCTTCGCTGCCAGTCTCGCCTCAGCCTTAAAATGGCAAAATAAAAACACGATTCTAGTTCACCCAGTTGGATGTTAAATAGTAATACATAGTAAAACAAAGCACACAGCATTCCCTCATCGCTATTCTATATGCCTGCAATAACCACCATAACTACCAGAGTCAGCATAAGTGACGTCAGCAGAACTTCAACCAAGAAAAAAAAAAAAACACCAAATAAGTGAAGTAAGCGAAGATGGCACATTAACAGTGCTTTCATAAAATAAGTCACATGAAATTATACTTTGAGTATCTAAAGTGTTACCATCACAGCGTAACTGACAAGGCGCCTATCTCGGTGCAGACTGTGGTTCCAGTCTTTCCGTTTGTGTTTCGGACGCAGCTAGCTTGCTAATATAGGTTGATAGCAAGGCTGGGGGATGAGACAAGCCTTTGAAGGTAAATTAGATCAATGCCTGTCCTCAATAACCTTCTGCATTTGGTTATCAGTGTTACTGTGATCTCGTCAATCAAAGCATTGTTTTAGAGAATGTCGCAGTAACCAATAACCAAGCTTAACTAAAACAAGTGTACACGCACGCACGCACGCACACAATTTTCAGCTGATTACTGTATATATTCACCTCTAATACACAAAACCCAGATCAACACAGTCAGACACAAAAGTCCATTTCAAATGTGTTGCATACTTTTCTAATTTGGCAGTAGTACTATTCCTTAAAGGCCCTTTGTTCAGATTCCTTCTGGCTGTCACCAGTCCTTATACATTAAGGAGCCCGTCTTAGATTCTGATCCAGCCCTGGATTCCTGGATCCTGCTGTCCCTAGCAAGTGTTATTTGGTTTGATGGTCCTGGCAGACCGGGTGAGCTGGCACAGTGCAGACAGGACGGTGTGTGCACCATTAAGCACCGTTACAACATGACTCACAGCTCCCCCTGGCCTGCTAACTCTTCTCAGCCCTCGCTGCTCTCCACCGC
>JACXGI010001166.1:62130-95348 GCA_016801175.1 Esox masquinongy
ACACACACACACACACACACACACACACACACACACACACACACACACACACACACACACACACACACACACACGAAACAACAACTGTTGCAATGTCATCAGCTGATCCTTAGTCTGGTGAAACATTTGAAACAAGAGGGGCAATAGGACAGCCATGTTGGAGCTCCTACAGCAGATTGCCTCACCAAAAAAAATTTATGTTGCAAATTGTTCAGTGGCAACTGTGATCAGATTAGGGCTCCAAAATAAAATTAAGAATAAACCATAAAATAACTTACCTCCAACTGAGCAACCAAAGACAAATCCATTTAGACCTGAAAGCCTGTAGTCTTACTTTTGTAGACACAAGCAAAATAAATAATAGTAATAAAGTGTTGATAAAGTAAAGAATATTATATACTCTCCCCCAAAAAGTAAAATCTTTAGAATAAATGTCCTAGGTAGTTAACATTAGCTTGTGCTAGGTGGCTGTACTTTTTCCTATAGCCTCAGTCATCTATTTAAAATTGTAAACCAACTTGTTATCAGCACTAAACTTGTTATAGTTATAGCTCTGCACAGACCTATAATAACAGTGGAAGGATTATGGAATCGTCTTAATTTGCTAAATATGCAATACATATAAAATCACAATTTATCTGCACCTATAATATTGTTTTGTAAGAAACCTAACCCAAACAAGAAAGACTTTCTCTTTTGTTTTGTTTTACTGCTTTTAGCACAACACCTTTCACCCTTGGAAAAGTAAATTATTATGTGAGCTCTCCTGGCTTCTGTGATAAATTGTCCAATCCACTGGAAATGCTGACGCAGTAATGTGCTCTAACGCTAATTACAGTTGTTCCTCGTCTTCTTTCTAAGCCATTATTCTGTTAGCAACAGAGAATTAAACTCCAACAGATTCAGATGACGGTAAATAGTTACCCCAAGAGGAGAACAAAGTTCCTTGTATGACCCAGAATCATTGATCTAAACTCTGTCCAGCTGATCGTGCTGGATTTTAATGAGATAAAAGTCTGACAGGTCAATGTTTCTATTGACTTCTTTAAACAGCATTTCTGATAAAACAAAAATAAAACAGGTCTAGCATCAGCCACCAGGTGGCAGTGGCCCATATGTGTTTTAGTACTGAGAGAGGTTCTAGATGAGCCAGCATTTCTGTCTATGCACTGGTGATGACACGCCCACCATCATTTGTCTGGCCACAACAACAACCTCGCTTACCAATAGCCTAACTAACATCTAATTCACTTCAATAAATCAGATAAACATGTTGAGGTCCCTGTAATCCTTAATGCCTGTATTACGCATATATATATATACAAAAACAGCATCCAGTAATTCTTAGTCTTACGTTGAGATTCATTCAAACTGGCCATAGAAGTATTAAATATGTTTTTATTTAAAATATTAATCCTGTGCCCCCACACTTGTACATTTCGGAAAAATGAAAGCAGATCTGCGAGGGTGGGGGATTGCCCTGGTAATAGATGTGAATTTTAATATCGTACCAAAGACCAGTCGGTGTATAAATAAAGCTACTGCATACCATGCAGATACAGAAACACAGGTTTGACTGAACTGAGCCCTTCTTTCCAGTAATACTACTGTTGAGAGAAAAGGTTAATGCTCTGCGAACTCTCTCTTTAAATCTGGCCTAGATACAGACAGTCAGAGATAATAATGTTTCAACGTTGTCGAGATCATTGGGCTACTGATGGACTCAATACTACCCAGTAACAATGCAGAGGTCAATGAAATACCAGTCTTTTTGTTGACACTGGAGCTATTATGTTAGCATGGAAAAGTCAGGATCCAGTAGTGTCTGATTAACGCATTGTGTTTCACAGCTTGTTAAGAAAACGGACATGGCAATTAGCACAAAGGAAATAGTTTGAGCAGAAACAGCACAACAGCTTGTAAACCAGATGAAAATGAAGCAGAAATGCAATCACAAACATTTTCATTTCAAGAGAGATAGCAGCACAAAGCATTTAATGCCAACATGTTAACAGTCCCAAGTTATTTTCAGAACATAGAATGCAGGATAAAAAAAAATGTAGGATAAAAATTCCAGACAAACCAGAAAACAAAGCCAAACTCAACAAATGAAGGAAAATGCAATAACCACTAAAAGGTCTCTATTCACTAAAATGCCAGGCACAGAGCAACATTAACAAGGTCCTATTACTAACTAATTACAACCACATGTAACTGCACTGCCGAGCGCTTGTTGCTTCAAGCAGAACCTGCGGAGAGAGTTGTGAGAGTATGAGGCAAGGATTCAGGATTCCTTCTGGACAGGGTGTTAGAGGGAAGGAAACCAGCTTGGAATCTGCCTCTGAAAAAGGCACACAGGTCATTAAACCAGCAGCATTCCTAAATCGCTAAAATCTCAGATTCTCAGGCTCACACTGAGTACAGTACGGTGGCCTCAAGGGGTCAAAAGACAGTGGTGTTGCTGGAGATAGACAGCCAAAAAGGATTATGTCAGGGTAGGTTAGCCAGTTAAGCCTGATGAGACTCAGTTCAGTTTGTGGGCCTTTACTGTGAAGAAACCAGGATGTGGCCTGTCCTGAAGATACAGATCAGGACGGCCTGGGGATTCCTCAGCAGGTGAAGGCCTTGTGATTAGAGTCAGCGTTGTGGCGGACATCACTGATGCTCATTTACATCGCAGCCTTAAGTAATCTCTGCTCTCCCTTCTGAAATGCCCTCAAACCTCAAGTCAGCGTACTGTGAGTTACGAGGATGGGTGGGGGGGGGGATTCTTCTTCTTGGAAAGAGCTGTTCATTGCCTGTACTGTGAAACAGTATTGTGAAGTTCTAAACAAAAACAAGATGATGAATAGGAGTGTCATTTTTAACGTCGGCGTTGTGAAATTTAATTTATCTTTGGAAATCTGGCCACTAAATCAAATACAAGTGTAAGGCACGTGACAACACACATCATTTCATGTGGCAAAACTTGTGGGAGACGAAACTGTTATAATGGTGTCTACGCCGTGGGCTGTAGCTATGTTACATTTCTGGTCACAAAAGCTGTCTAATTGATTAGTAGTGTTTGGTTTCCAGGACAGAAATACCAAAAATATAATCTGTGAGTTTTCTAAATGATGACATCCATCCCATTTTAGCCAGAATGCTCATTCTGGTTTCCTAAAGACAGTTTTCCAAAAGCTTAACACTGGTCAGTGGTACTTGTAGAGGTTTGGAAGCTTGCACTATTTGGCTTGGAAAAAAAGCAGCTCCCATTGGATCAGACCTCTTAAAGAGGCTAAAAGCAGAACAGCTTTGTAACTCCAGATGTTTTCCTCCAGCGCTGTGGAGACCTCATGGACACAACGCTCCCCTATGGAGCTATTTACGACCAGGCTCTGGGCTAAACTGGGAGGGAAGCGCCACCTCAACAGTTATTGGAGGAGAAAGGTTCTTGGAAGTTATAGTGTCACAAGTGCCAACGCTTAAGAGACAATCTGCAGTTTTCCCATTGACATCAGTGCAAGTTAAGGTTTACACCTCGGGGATCGCATAATTGCCAGAATATTAATATACGGTTGGATCTATAAATGGTTGGATCATTTTAACCTAAATAGTTGACTAAAAGCGGGGCACACTCTGCCATGTTAGTACATTTTATTCACGCTGTGTTCTATTTGGAATTATGCCTTTTATTGAGGGGGCGTTCCAATCCGCCTGTTCAGTGACAAATGCACTCATCATTGTGTTGTTTGATGCTGTGTTTAAGCAGCAGGTCTATTTTGGGTTGAGCACTTAGCTTTGATTTTTACTGAGGTATTTTGAGTCTAATGGCTGTCTAGAAAGCCCACTGAAACCTCTCTGTCTGTCTGACACCTCACAGCCCAGTGCCCAAATAAATAGATGGCGGCATTTTACCATTTTAATCTTCTTAGTGGAAACCCCATGCAGAGATTAAAGTGCTTTGAAGAGCATCAGACTTGCGGTGTGTGTGCGTCTGTGTGTGTGCACGTATGTGTGTGTGTTTTCGGATCCTCAGACTATATTTTAAGAAACCTAATGGAAAGAGCTGCTCTGCTGTGATGCCTAACATGCTGATGAAAGTTAGGGGGAGGGAGAAAAGTGCATCAGTATAAGGAAATCTGTTATAATTTAAATGACACTGAGTTTCAAAATGCTTAATAATACCTTCATAAGCACTACATACATGAGTTACACAGCATCTGTAGCTATATGTCATGCTTTATTAAGAGTTAACATTAACATGGCTTAACTGTGTGAAATAAATACTAATTTCAAATGTGACATAAACCACTATGTCAAATATGACAAACCTGTGCTTTATGAAGGGTGGCATAAGGGGTCAGTTTCGTAGACACAGAATAAACCTGGTCTAGGACTAAAAAATCAAGTTCAATAGAAAACTCCATTGAGCTTGTTTTTAGTCCTACACTAGGCTTAATCTGTGTCTGCAAAACCAGCCCAAGAACTGTTTAATGCAGGCTATGCATATTATATTCACTTGAGGCTTCATAAGGTAGTTAACACATTGTCATAGATAGTGGTTTCAATTCCCCGGACCACCTATTGTAATGAGGTGCCTTATTAGTAAAAAAAAAAAGCATTTAACTGATTGTATTTCACTAAGCAACTTATTATTTTGATTGCATACATTACAATGGGTTGTCCCAGGAATGAAAACCCAGAATCTTAGTATTTTGAAGCCTCAACTAACTTGGAGTTATAAAGCCTTTATAACTATGATTGACAAAGCAGTGCTTATTCCACCCTTTATAAATCATTGGTTTATGTCATATTTGACATAACAGATTATTTCTTATACTTATTTTGATTTCACCATTATTTAACAGGGTAAGATGATTGAGAACCAATTTTAATTTACAATGATAACAAGGGCAAACACATAACAATCACAAGACAACTCTTTGTTTAATATTCATGTGTAACTATCAAAGACAGTAAAAAAGGGAATAATTTAGAGGTCAGTAATTTACAACATGTGAGATAGGACATATTTGCAGATGTATAAGGAAAAGTAGTAACCACCGTAAGGGATGATAGTTTAAACAGGAAACCAGGCAAGCCTAGTTCTGCCGGGCCGCAATTAGAATGGATGAATGTTGTTGCCCTGGCTGGATTCGATCCGCGGTGTCTTATGTGACAGACTGTGTCTTTAACCACTACGCTATTTAAACAGAAGGTGTTGTTGCACGTTATACGTGTGTAGAGATGTGGAGTCTGTTTACTTCCTGCATTGTCAAACCAATTATTCGAAACTCCACGGTTCTCGAAACTAGTTCCCTACATTACCAATTAACATCCAAACCAACAACAGGTATAACAGGATTGCAAGACTACATTCAATGCGTTAAATTAGAAAGAGATTACTGTAGATGGCTAGCTAATAGCTATACAGTACCTATAATGAAAACAATGACTCCAGTAACTCCATGGCTGGTTGGTTTCTTTAGAAAACAGTGACAGTTGAATAGCCAACCACTACGCTATGTGAACTACACTATGTAAATCAGAATGTTCCTTGTCGGTGCAGTTTGTCCATCGCAATATTACCGTAAACAGTTTTACTTTAGGCTTACTATAATGTAGTTACTGAAGCTTGTAGCCAGCGATGTTTTAGCCTATCCTGAACAAATCCTAATGCCTACTTTGTTTGGTCCTTGGCGTGGATCGAACCCTGGTCGACTACATGAGTGTCCGCGTCTCTAACCACAACACTATTTAACAATGGTCGGTCAGTCAGTCTTTGGCAGCAGAGAATTGAAAGAATGATGGCCAAAAGAGGTGTTGACTTTAGGGATGATCAGTGTAAGCTATCTACCAGAGTACAGCGTTCTCTTAGGTAGGCTGATATTGAAGAGCGAGCTGAGGTGTAAAGAGGGGATTTGTGTAAGATGGACTTCTGGATGAGCTGGTAATAGTGAAACTGGCTTCGGTTGTGTAGCGAGGACCAGTTTACCAGCGTGTAAACATTACAGGATTAGTGTTGAAGGGGGTGACAACCCGGAGGGATCTGTGATAAATTACATGTACTTTATTGAGATGAATGTTAGCAGCAAGCCTGTAAACAACATCACCAGGCAGGATGGTCATTTTTACAAGAGCGTGTATAGAATAGGTTAAGGACACTTTATTATGCAATAAGAAACTGATTCTGGATTTGACTTTAGACTGGAGATTGCTGATGTGGTTCTGGAAAGAGAGTGAGTGGTCTGACCAAATACTGAGGTACTTATACTTCTTGACATATTATAACTCAGACCCATCTAAGGTGAGAATGTTTGCAGGGAGGTAGTTCCAGATTGAAGTGTATGTATTTTGTTTTACTGGAGTTGAGGTATAGTAAAGCGTGTTGTATGTTACTGAAGCTATGTTGAAGGGTGGTCAGCACTGAGTTCAATACAGGGCCTGATGTGAACAAATCAGTGTGGTCAGTGTAGAGGTGGATAAGAGAGTCACCATCAGCAAATCCAACATCATTGACATACACAGAAAATAAGGTCAGCCCAAGAATCAAACCCTGAGGAACAACCACTGAAACAGCCAGTGGTTTAGACAGCAGGCCCGCAAATATTACACATTGCACATGGTCAGAAAAGAATAGTTTTTGAACCAGGCAGCTCTCAGATGCTAGGCAGCTCTCAGAAACAAACATTATTAAGTCTATTGATAAGGCTGTGGTATTTGAAAGTCGAAAGCTCTGGCCAGGTCAGTGAAAACAGCCAAACAGTACAGCTTATTGTCCTTAGCAGATGTGATTTAGGACCTTAAGTGTTGCCAAGGTATACCCATGACCAGCTCTAAAGCCTGACTGTACAATGGCGAGAATACAATGGGACAAATATTTTAATTATCTGTTTATTTAGCAAACTTTCAAAGACTTTAGATTTGCAAAGCAGGATAGCGATCGGTCTGTAACAGTTTGGGTCAAGCTTATCACCCCCTTTGAAGAGACAAATGATAGCAGTGGCTTTCCAATCTAGCGGGACATCCAATATTACTTAGAAGTTGAACAAGCAGGTGATAGGGACAGCAAGATAGAGGCAGATAGCTTTCAAAAGAAAGGGACTAAATAATCCAGCCCAGTAGATTTGTAAGGATCTAAATGTTGGAGCTCCTTCTTGACCTTAACAACCTGAACTGGATGAAAAGAAACACAGGGATATGGGGGAGAGCTCTATATCGACTAGGAGCAGCAGCGCTGGCAGCGGGAGTGGGCCTGGAAGATTTAAATGTATGGGCAGCCATAGTAAGGTGGTGCCTGAAGCTCTCTTCAGCAGCCAGATAACTTTGCTATGAACTTTAAGTGCTGTCGGCAGTTTAGATCTGTGGTTTCTGTTTTCCACTGAATTAACAAAGTTTCAAACCTTTATTTTTGGGTTAGAGCCACAGGCAGCAATTTGTGTTAGTAAAAACCTGCTTTAACTTCCCTAATTAAGAGAGAGTGCATTGGTTCCTAACTCACCTAAAAATTGCCTTTAGCCTTTTTTAGAGGCTGCTGCTGTACACCAGAGCCGGTGTTTGCCTTGGATCAGCTCAGCAAGTTCGGTGGTAAACCAGGATCTATTTTTAAAATGTCTTGAATATTCTTTCATTTCAGACATGGCTAATGATTACAGAATACAGAAGAAGCTGGTTAAGGTCACCAAGCCAGGATGTTGCTGGGCCATGCAGCTCAGTGGAATAGACACAATCCAGTCGGCTCACCGTTGAGTGATTATATGCACCCGTATCCATACACAAACACACACGGAATGAACACTACACATACGTATACTAATACACACACTAATACACACACACACACGGAGCGTGCACAAAGGCACAGCTGCCGGGTTGCCCAGTAGGTCAGACTTCACCAGCTAATACCGACGTCAGCCAAAAAGCCCACCCTTCCCCCCAGATATCCCATCATGGACCCCTGTTCTGCCCTCGCCTCTCCTTTAAAACCAGAGCTGCCTATCTGTTAATTCCTCATAATTCCACCGGGACATGCCCCTCGGCGTCATGTCTAACCAGTGACTAAGGGTTCTTAAATGGAACTCTTTCAAAAAGGCCAGCTTGTGATTTAGCAAACAGCACCATGATGCTAATTAATTGAGAGCAGGTAACTGCAGAATATCACCGGCGTGTGACCAGAATGAGCTGACGACAACACGGTTATGCTCCGCTGCACAGGATTAATGATGGGAACATTGACCTTGTCAGCTGAAGTCCATGACTGTTTAACACGTCTGGGGGCAACAGACCTCACTGCAATTGAGAGACACTTGAAGACACCCAGAAAATTCCTTCCCATAAGCAACAGAAATGGGTGGATTAGTATGGATCCGTGCATAGATTATAGGTCATGCAGAAACAGAACTACTTTTCCAGCACTGCGTGTGGCGAGTAATGGCATTCCTGTTCTGGTATACAAAGCAACAACATCACCCAAGATTTGATTCCTTACACTATCAGAGCCTAAATAGTTTTTTTATGGCTATTTTTGATTATGGGGATATAACTCATTTATCCAAGTAGCAGGTTCTACACAAATCACTGGATATTGTCTTTCACTGTGCCCCTTTTTATTGTTGGGGATATTTTTGAAGTTAATTTACAAAGTACTCCTACAAAATCCTTAAACATATTTCACATCACATATAACAGTTACAACAACTATAGTATAGCATGAGAAGAACACACAATTGGTCAATACGCCGAAGGATTGTTTCTGAATTAGGTGAAAAAGTGGAATAAGTCTTTATGCCTTGAACCCTTCCATGAATTTAGAGAACTACTGGAAGTTTGGCACGAAGTAAAATGTCTGCTTGTTACGTAGTATTGCAGTGCCTTTGGAAAATATTCAGATCCCTTCACTTTCTCTACATTTTGTTGTGTTATAGACTGAATTTATAGTTGATTAAATAATGTCAAAGCGAAAAAATACATTTTGTCAAAACTTTTGCCAATTTAAAAAAAACACTCCTGAGTAAATGGTATATGATATGCCACCTGAACTCTGTCAGCATGAGGAAAAAGATTCCCTAGTGTGACGGCACTAAAATCAAACTATTAGGGCTGAATGCCAAGCATTATGTCTGGCAAAAAAACAAGTCTGTGAATATCCTTAAATGCCAAAGCCAGAACTTACACCCCATTGAGCATATGTGTGGAGACCTGAAGATCGAGCATCTACTCAGACAGAGGTTGAGAGGATCTATAAGGAAAAAATTGGGAAAACTGCCCAAATCCAGGTATGCAAAGCTGGTAGAGGCAAAACCCAACAAGACTGAAAGCTATGACTTCTAGCAAAGGCCATTTAACACAGTACTGAATAAAAGGTCTGAATACTACATGAGATTTTTGGTTTGTCACTGGAGTACTGTCTGTAGAGTGATGGCAAAAAAAAATGTAATCAATTATTAAGTCTATAACACAACAAAGTGAGAAAGTGAAAGGGTCGGAAAATGACTGTCCAAATATATTTCTGGTGAGACGTGGTATATTTTCATATTGTATTACTCATTTTGATATATTTAATGTAGTGACATGTCATCATACATTAGAGAGTATTGCTGTATCATATGTATAGTTCACAGACTGTTATTGATTTTTTTTAATGCCAGATTGTATTGTCATTAGCATGCAGGTGAAAATGTCTTCTCATGGGCATTCACATCAGGCTGTCGAAATGGCAACCAAGCTGATGGTGCCCAACAAGCACTTTAGTTGCTACATACATGCTAATGAGGAAAGTTTAGGGTCCCTGACTGAACAGATATAACTCTGTATTTCTGAAACAACTCTTAAGTTTTTATTTTCATTTACATACTTATTCACAAAAGCTGAGGTGTCGTTCACCATAATCAAACCCTGATTTTTTGTGAAGAATTAAAACATCTTAGGGGGCAGACATACTAGGGCTTTTACGTCATTTATTTTGAAAACCTACAGTACATCACTAAACTGGCAAATTGTTGTTATTTCATTTCTAAAAGCTGATAAAATCAAAGAAGACAAAAAGAAAGATGGAAGAGCTGGTCTAATTACATTAAAGCCAACCAGTTGCCATGGGCAGCCTGCAGTCAGGAAATATCTTCCAGATGGGGTCGTCACTGGTGGACAGACTTCATTTTGTAGTTTTTCAGAACATAATATATATTAGACCTACGTCTGATGTGACTTCCTTTTCTAACATCCTGTCATGGGTCTGGTTTGGTTTTAACCTATCCTGTGACCTTAAATTATTTTAAAGGAAGGGACTAGGGGAGGGGAGGAAGTCAGTCTTGACAGTAGTATTGAGATCCAACCCTAATTGCTGACGTCAGCAAGCTCTCTCCTGCTTCCATTGGCGTTGTGAATGAATAAGAAGTCTGTATCAATAGCTAGGACGTGAGAAATTGCAGTTAAGTACCTATGTGCAGGAGAATAACAAATGTGCCCTTGCAACGAAGGTCGTCCCCAATGGTCTTCATCCAGTCATCTACCCCTTAAACAGTTCTTCTATTCATTTTCGTCCCTTTGATACAATTTCCGTCCACATTCCAGATTATGTAGGCCAAGGAAACAATGTCAATGCTTCCTTTTACAAATAATGCGTCATTGTATGTTTGTGTAGAGAATGCCTTGCATACAGAATCGGAGGGGGCACCACACTGTATGACCAGTTAGCGCAGTTAATAATGCAAACCTATGATACCGTGTTGGAATAATGACCACGCTGTATTCAGCAATTAGGGTGGGGGCAGCAGGCAGCCGCATGGTTTTTGCCTAGTCCTGATGTAGCCTAGGTTACATCGTGGAGTTATGATGCGCAAGCAATTGCTTTCATGTTGATGAAATACGATATTCCATAGTTAAAAATAATAGGCACTCGGTTGTTACGGTTTGCGCAGTATGACAAGCGCCTGCCACCCCCCCCCCAAAAAAAGCGTCGCCCAAAACTTACCTCCCTAGCAATTTGATTGAGGGCATCATCCTCTGCAGTCAGTCTCTCCCTGTTGGGGATTCTTTTTCTTCCAGTACCAGTAACCTGAGTTCCCATGTTTGTTTATTCTCTGATGTTGTCTTACTGAAGAATACGTATCAGGATGAGAAAATTTCAAATATGTAACACAGTGGAATGATGACGAGGAAGCGCACGCTGGAAAAAAATCACCATATTCATGTAATCGAAAAATAGCTCACCAACAAGCAAGATAATTAAGCAATCCACAGTGGGTTAGCAACATGCAAAATCAATCCCTCATCAATTCGCTTCCCATGCACGAGACATGATGCCATTCTCTGTTTTAATGTATCCGTCTTTAAATATAACAAACCGCATCACGATCATTCCTTGATTCCCTTTGCTGATAAAAAATGCAAATAGCACGCGCGGGTTTGATCTGTCAAAACACAGCATCAGGTTACCACTTTAGGTATCTTGGAAAAGGAATTGTCAGTTTGCTAATCCTCCGCCATTGTCATCATCCAAAAACATTTTAAGCGTTCGTATAAAACACAAAACAATAACACACGCGAGCCTCAAAACAGGCAAGATAATCCTTCTGTCTGTAGGCCTATAATATCGATGTAATTGCTGTCCTCGTTATTTGATTGACTAGGACCCGGGAGTCGACGAGATGTCACGGCAGATAGAAAAAAGTTTTATTGCAGTGCAATCCCGGATGATGACCACAGCACGACGAATACACGTTCCGGGGCAGAGCCTGGAGCGTGCGAGAGTGCTGCAAATAGTGTCCGCGTTATGGACAGGATAAGGGCCCGCAAAACCGTCGAATTTTACTGGTAATAGAATTGTCAATACAGTTCACAAGATAGGAATTCATGATATTGTTTCAGAACGGAGTAATTTCTAGAAATGCATACACGAATAAACGGAAGCCTAAAAACCAATTAACCCTTTAAATAGCTTGTTATTCAAAATGCAAGCCGGGCAGTTGGCATTGCTTTGACTGTCATTACTATTGTATCCAGGCCACCGAATTTCTAGCCAATGAATCACATTTGCCATTCCATTTTTGTTAATCCTGCCGGTCTGTTTGACGATTATCTGAAATGGGGGTTATGTCTCACTTATTCTTTTACTACGTGCATTTCACATTTCATTTAAATTATAATTTCGGACAACCATTTTAATCTATAAATTTGACCTCGTGTCAAATCAACTATCAAGATCAAAGCCAGTGTCTGGGAGCTCAGTACCAATTCAACACTACTGCTGTGTAATTACGCCCTCTAGTGGAGAAAACTATAAGAATCGCACTGACTAACGATGTATTTTATGTTTTTACTGTCTAATTGAGATAACAAAAATAATAATAATACATGTTCGACTAGTTAATTTCTCTACAATAACCTGTCTCCAATATCATAAAAGTAAATGTGTCAGTGCATCCAACTGGCCTCACATCCACAGACTATGACTAACCACGACCAGATTTTCTGTCTTCTACTACTGTCTGATTGTCTAAGACATTGGCTGAGCCTCCCTGTAAGCTAATGAAACTGTGGGTTTTACACTAACTGTGAGAAACCGTCTCAAGGAAGTTCCACTGCATTCATCCTCACCAGGGTCTTGACCTGACAGCATTCCAGCATGTTAACTGACTTCAATGGGCAAATTCTCTCCTTGGTCACCGGCACACTGGAAAAGTATACTCCTCACAGATGAATCCCAGTTTAAACTTTGAGTTACACAAAATCTTTGAAATGTTTTGCATTCAAATGTGATATTTTTTTTACCTTTACAAGGTACATTTGCAACTCCCAACATACTCGGGACATTTGATGTCGAGATGTGTCTTTCGAAGCACATCCGATCTGTTTTTATCATGTTGCTCGCTTAAAAAGGGAGTTTAGACAGCAATCCTTAGGTGCCAAAAAGAACGCAGTCTCTAGAGGTCTACATTGACTGAACTCACAGGTGCCTAAGCTGCCACAAGGTGTCACTACAACACAATAAGGCGATGCATGCCAGTTCACTTACAAACTTTTAACATAAGGATCTTATTTAATACCTTTGGTGTCGGCTTGTTCACACAGATAATCTCCAAACGTCTGGAAGCTTCACTCACATACCTGACCAGGCGATTACAATGTCAATGAGAGAAGTGATAAAGTTGCTAATTTTAAGCCAATGTCAGAGTGTTTTAAATGTTCATTAATAGTGGCAAATTCAACGTAGACATTTTTTTCAAAACTTTACATGGAAGGATTTGACATCCAATAACCCACTGTGTTCAGGTTATCATGCTCTGTCACATGGTCGCTATACTTAATGTACAGTGAAAAATGATTGCCCAAGGTCTGAAGAGTTCTTTTCATATGGTAAGATTTTTGCCTAAATTAGGGCCCTCGACTTTTTGCTCTTGAACAGGGCACTGTGTAGAATCTTGCTTCTAAAGCTTACAAGACTGAAATTTAATCAATGGCACAACTTGACTTCTCCTCCTTTTCCCTTACAGAACAAGACTGGAATAGTCTTAGCTAGTCCATATGAAAAATGAGTAACTTTAGTGTGTGGGGAAGAGTACTTTGAGAGTCTATAGCGAGTATGAGAACAGACAGACCTGCAGGAAAATTTAATTGGGGAAAATCTCTGGCATTTGAAGCAGTTTTGAAGACAGCTTAGCTTGATTAGCTTAAAACATACCCTGCAGTCTTTCGTTAATTTATGCTAGTAGTACAGTAACAATCTTAAAAATGGACACTTTAAAATTGTTTCCCCCTCCTTTCCTCTTTGCAGTTATGGCCTTGCCATCATTATTCATTAGCACGTCATGAGCTTAAAGGAAAACTCATTCTCCACCAAATAACCATGGTGAGTTTTTCTAGTATCTAGGTTGGAGGAGTCCTTGAACCACAAGGGACTAAGGAAGTCCTCAAACCAGGATGTCTGGAATACCAGGGAATTATTCAGAACATTTTATAATGATACCTACTGTACACTCAAGTTGAGATACCCTTGGAATTAAAACACTAAACAATTGATGCGTTACAATTTATTACATGCAGAAGCACTGGGTCACTGAGAGCATAATGCTTAACAGAATTTATCATAGTGTATATCTTTGTCATATCGTATATCTTTGTCATACCGTACGTCTTCATGCTACACAGTATATACGTCTATAAAATGGTTTGGACGATGTTCAAGCATCTTCTTGCATCAATTTAGAGAAAAGTCCCACTGAATTATCTAGACTAGAACAAATTGTAAATTAATTTGTGTCTGTCCAGTAAGAAAATTATATCACCCATCAAGCATCACTTGACTACTCTTTTTCAGAAAGATTTACTTATTTACTTGGAAATGAAGTGACAGAGTATGTGATTTGACTTTAACACAACTGGTTACGCCAAAAGTCATGGTGCTTGTTTAGAAGAATCCTGTTAAAACCAAAAGAAAATTAAACCTGGCTATGTCATGATTTCGTACAGTAAGTACCACTTAACCGATGTTCACTAATCAAACACAATGTGAACACAAAATAGCTACTTTTGGCCTCTGGCAGTACGATTGTAGGGTGTGGTGTTAATGAGACCCAGTGAAATCATAGACAAAAGCACATAGACAAATCCCCTGAAATCATACTGTAGAACGCATGGGCTTTCCAGCGAGGAACCCAGATAGTTTTAGCATTGAACATGATATGATATAACCTGCTACTTACTGAACATTGTAGGAGTGGATATGCCATGTATTAGCATTATATAACAATGTGGGTGTTTATAGGAGTCATGTCAGACATAAAAAGAGCATCTGTCAAATGACTTAGATGTAAATGAATCAGTGAGATATAAAGTGGCACATCTTTCAGTTCTTCACGTGATTCGATTTCCGTACGGATCCTGAGCCATTGCTGGTTTCTGAAGTCAAAGACAAGAGGAGACGTAGTCAGAAATGCAGTTGGTCAGGAGTGAACTCCATAATGGGGGCATGACAATATGTGGCTCAGTTGGTAGAGCACACTGCTTGTAACATAGGGGTTGTGTGTTCAATTCCCAGGAGAGACAGATAGGAAAAAGTATCAACATGTGTGCACTCTGTCTGCTAAATCACCTGAATCTAATAATTTAAGTTTGTATTGAGTCTTACTTGCAGTGATGTCTTGGTTGAACCTTCTCCTGTTCTGAGAACCTGATATCTGTACAACACCATAGAAGATTTAGGAAACAGCACACAAACAAAAAGCATCAAAAGCAACCCATGAGCGTCTTAAAAGAAACGTTGAACTACACAACAGATCGATCCCAACCTACCTTTTTCTTCCCTGAGGCATTTAAAGCAGCAAGCTTGCTCTCTAAATCAGACACCTGCCAAGACAGAAGGGAATGTAAGTAAGCCTTTCTTTAAATTGTTCATTCATAGTGTATCCTGTTTATATGGAAATTAAACAGTAACGTTTATTGGAAAGTAAAAGATTATTGTTAGTTCCTAATGCCAGGGTTAGGACATTTCAGGTCCTGGAGGACCAATTACTACAGTATGCAGTGTACTTTCTCAGTTCGTACCGTACGTCCCTGTTGGGCGAAAGTCTGCTCAGTAGAAGCCATGTCACCAACCTCCATAGAGATGCTGCTAATAAACACCTTCTGTGTCGATGCTCACCTCACTCTCTGTACTCTGCACCCGCTGCGCAGTCAGTGTAACCACGTCCTCCAGTTCAGAGAGATCGGAGTCCGTGGCCCCGGCGAAGCGGTTTTTGGCGCTGTGCTCCAGATGCCTCAGCTTCTTTTCCAGGTCAAAAGATTTGCCTGAGGTCATGTACACCTACAGGAGGGCACAGGACAACCACAGGACACAATGGGCCCTTACAGCTGAGCAGTTAACCAGTCACCAATAGCCAACAGACTTCAGACGGGCGACTGCCGTGTTGGAGTAACTAAGCAAACCTCAGCATTCACATGCTTTTAAAAAAAGGCAGATGCAGAGCAGACCTACACTGGAAACATAGCCGTTTGGATCGGGTTATAAATGGTCGGGGGGAGAAAACAGGTATGCAATTTTTTTTCACGCTTACATTTTCCTCAAGTTCTCTGTAAGCCTCATCAGCTTGCCTTACTTCAGCCTTGTCAATTATCATGGGTCTGTCAATAGACTGTGCTGTGGGGCTGTACTCGCTCATTGCGCTTTCAGTGGCATTAATGGTTCTTAGAAACTCTTTGGTGATGTCACAGAGGGCCGCAGCAGTGGATCTCTGAAAGCCATGTAAAGGGAACATGAATTAGCCGGTGGGAAATACCTGGGGCTAGGCCCTCTCATGCCTAACCAAGATGGCCCAATTAAATGGATGCTTCACCTTATAAAAGACAGCTTATTGGCACTGTATCAGCTCACCTGAATTCTCTCCCTAACTATTCTCTTTGGCTCTAACGCTTTCATGTTTGCTGAAGGTCTAGGTAATATAGTGGAAGCTCCACTGTCACTTTAGAATACAAAACGCTTCCTATTCAGACTCTTCAGGCGGGCAAACATTAAAGGGTTGGGGTCAAGGTTAGTCGGAACAGACTGGTGGTGTCTGAGACGTTACAATTACAGCAGCGCCATCTCCATGTCTCACCCGCTGTGCCTCAGTGGGACCTTCATCACTGGATGAGCTGAGGGGCTCCGGAGGGAGGACTGGGGGGTTGGTCTTAGGAGCGGCCCTGTTGAACACAGGGGTCTTCTTGCCACCTCCTCCTGCTTCCTCGTCAGAAGATGGAACACTGATGTTCCCTGCCAGCTCGCTGAGCTTCCTCCTCAGCTTCTCCTCCTCTATCTGGGCAGCGGTCGGGGAGGCTGGCTGTGGGACAGAACTTTAGTTATCACATTTGGCACCTAGCGTCATTGGCAAACCCTGTTTTGGACTTTTTTGGGAGGGATGTAATTCCAGTTGAGTCCGTTTTGGAGATATGTGGCATTTCCAAGTCCAATTAATTTAGCAGGAACTTAGCCCAACTCATGGTTGAAAAAGACAGTTTCAGGTCTGAGTTAGTGTACCCAGTGCCGGCTCTAGCCTTTTGGGGGCCCTAAGCAAAATATGATTTGGGGCCCCCTCTCCCCTATCGGTCGAGGGCTCCCTAGAAGTCAGAAGCCCCTTAGCGGTCGGGGGCCCTGAGTAACTAATTACGCTAATGCCTGGAGCCAGCCCTGTGCATACCACTTACCTTTTGATAACCCCCGATGAATTTCTCTGTAAATGTCCATTAAGAGAGAGGTAAGAAGGTATTTAATTTTCTCACCTCATCCTCAGGCACAGTTATCTTTGACTCCAGCCGGTTCAGAAGACTCTCTATGGCTGACATGCGCTTATTCAGCTCATTAATCTGTGTCATTGCATTAGAGAGGTGAGATGAAAAACACATTGTTAGGGAATTAAATGGCAAAATTTCCACAGGATTAGATGTGTACCGCCCCTGAGTAATCCCTTCAATTTAGTGTGTAATCACTTGCTAAGCAGAGCAGCTGATTGCATACTATCTATGAAAGGGACAGTTCAAGATATTGACATTGAGACACTTTATCTTCCCCAGAGTCAGAAGATCTCCTGGATTCCATTTTTATGTAAATACTCTGAATCCAATATGACAGAAATGTTAAGATGTTTAGCGAACCAGTAATTACTTGTCATTACACAATGACTTGAAGAGCTGTTTTAGCTGTTCCCATAGACTTCCAGTCCTTCCAGTAACGCTAGTTAGCGATTGTGTAAACAGTATATAAAACCTTCTTTCAAACTCCATGCAGACATAAAAAAAATTCTGATGTTTTTCCAACGAAATCTCAACTGATACCCTTCAACTATCCATGTCAAGAAACAACATTGCCTCTGTTCTAGTCCCTAAGTGCAATCCCATAAAAATCCATGCATGCATAACTTGAGACACAAGATCTATTTCCATTGAATACTACGTAATGCATTCCAACACTGAAATCATTTTGTCTGGATTTGTGGCAAAGGACAAGTCTACCCTTGTTTTTATCTTAGCATGGGTCATTTTCTAATTTGCATGGTCTGGGATTCATAGTTTAGAAAAGCATATCTCTCATATCTTCCTTTCATCCCTTTCTCTCCCCTACTCTAGTTCCTGCCACACACGAACATACACCCACCAACACGCACATTTGTCCCACACGCACCCCCTCTTACAAATACCCACACGTGTGGCACACGATCACATGCACGCAGTGAAACACGCCAGCGTTTACCCTACCGGTGGCTGCGGGGGGACTTGCAGGTTCTCGTGAGAGCCCCCTCGGCCGTAGGACGGACGCCGGCGATTGGGGGGCTGGTACATGGGGTAGCGCCCTGTCTCCTCCTCCTCTGACGTGTCCACATAGTGCTGACGGTTCATGGAGGAGCTGATCTTGGACATGGAGCGGGAATGCACCATCCCATACTGTCCATCATCTGTGTAGCAATGGAGAAATAGTTGACATAGAATGCAGGCAGAAGCAAAAATAATGTATCACCCTTAAATTAACATTTAGCCATTTTGGAAAGCAATGCTTGTTAGCCAGGCAGTAAATCTAAGAGCCTTGTTTACCGGAGCGTGTGTTGTACCTATCCAGGCTCCGTCTGCGGTTCATGCGGTGCTGTTGCTGCATGTCCATGTATTCTATGTGGCCTCTGCCACGCTCCTCCTGGGTCTTAGGAAAATGGAAAGTGACATGACAAACACAATCTCTGAATAGGCCAGGGACGTTTACTGAAGTACCGAAGGGAATGCTGTGTGCATTGCTAAATCCTTTGACGGTATATATATATATATATATATATATGTGGGTTTTGCCAGTCTTAACATCTCAACTTGAATGTGAAAAAGACGATAGGCCTGGAATTTAGTATACTACCTTTTGAATTGGATGTCTGTGAATAATGCAGTCATTTTATCCTTAAGGTAGTATCCAACAATTGTACTTTAAGCATCAGTCTGCATGTTATACAGATGTTTTGGTGCAAAGAAAGTGAAAATAATATTCAAATATTTCTAATAGTTTTTATGCCAATTTAAAACTTTTACAATTCAATAAACTTATAAACTATGGTAGGCTACTGTATAAAAACCTTAAACTATGCCAACAGGACAACACCCCGATCTGAAGTATGCTTTCACTTTTCAAAATTAGAAATGCCTGGGAACCGGGATGAATATTGTAAATAAATACACTGCAATCTGGATATGACTGATTGAAACCAATGGCAGCATTTAATCAGTTTTTGCTAGGAGAAACCAACACCGTTTTATCTGTCAACCTGGAAAGACTGTCGACGAGAGTGAGGGTGAGAGTTGGTTGGAAAATATTCTTCTATATCAACATCCAAGTCCATGGGGTGGACGGACAGAAGGCGCTTGTTCTTTCGCATCTGCAGATCAACAGGGGAGAAATAGTAAAAGACTGTCTGGGTTATACAGTACATTTCGTTTCTCTAGAAACCCTTCTGGAGTACAAGTTGTTTACCACTTTGTGTCGCTGAGCTTCTGCTTCTGCGAAGTCCTCGTCATGTCCGTTGTACCGAGTGTCATCTATTGAGGGAGAAAGGGAGTGGAAAATGATGGACAATAATTGATGAATTAAAAGGTGAATGAAGGACTTCATACATATTTTTTTACTATGATAATGCTGGTGTTATCAACTCCCCTTTAAGACAAATCAGTTCGGTTGAAATGCAGTCTGTCATCATTGACGTTCATTGTACTTACTGCGGAAATCTGGCATACTTTGTGTGTCACTATCGCGGCGGCCACCTGTGGAAACAGCGATCTTCTCAATTGTAATAAATTATATGCGACCAAATGCAATCATGACTTGAACCTGGGGTAAACTGCAGACACTACAATATGAACCTCTGCATTAAAGGCAGCCGTATGTCACGGTCCTGACTTCCATCCCGCACCCACACACTTCAAAATCAGAAAAAGGGGTCTCTTTAGTAGTATTAAAAACTGCAATGCGGGTTTGATTGAATTACGCCCTTGGACTCAAAAACAAGTACTGTGTCTGCGATCAACATCTGTCACCGTGAGAAGTTGATCAGTAAATAGAACCCACCCTCTCCGTTGAGTCGCTTGTACAGAGACTTCATCACCTTGGCACTGCCAAAGCGCTTGAAACGGGTGCGGACGTTGTCATGGTACCATCCCACCGTTCCGATTTTTAGGACCCTAAACACAAGAGTCATCCTAATCTCAAAATAGACCCCATGACCAGTAAAACGTATATGAGAACAATAAAGCTAACTGTATTTTTTTTACCATATGAACTGTATTGAAATACTTACAGTAAAGGCTATCGCAATCATTCCAAGGTTTGGCCTACTCTATGAGGCTTATCACTCAAGCATACAATCTGGGTTCAAATTTTGGTCAGTGAAACACAATTCCTAGTGTCATATAAAGAATACATGGAAATATACTTAAATAAAACTGTAAATATATTGAGTGAATATATTTCTGAAATACATAAATATTTCAAATACTTTGAAATATTTTAAAAAGGCCAATTTTGTAATAGAAACATAGATTTTTTTTTTTTTTTTTACATATATAGCACCTTAGGAAATATTCAGTGACCTTACATTTCTACACATTTTGTCATGTTATGGATGTAAATTATAAATTAATGTATTTACTTATTTTTCATCAATCTACAAACAATCCCCAGTAATTACAATGCGAAAAACATGTATCTCACGTACACAAGTATTCAGCCCTTTGCCATGACATTCCAAATGTGCTTAGATGCATCCTGAGTCCATTCATCGTCCTTGAGACGTGTCTAGAACTGGATTGGAGTCCACATGTGGCAAATTCTATTGATTGGACATGATTTAGAAAGGCACATACATGTCTACGTAAGCTGACACACAGTTCACATCACAGGAAAAACCAAGCCATGAATTCCAATTAACTCTCCGTAGACCTCTGAGGTAGAATTGCGTCAAGGCATGAATCTGGGAAAGTTATTAAAAAAAAATTAGCCAAAGCATTGAAAGTCCCCAGGAGCACAGCAGGATCTGTCATTTTTATGTGGACGAAGTTTGGAACCATCAAGACACTTCCTAGAGCTGGCTGTCAGGCCACACTAAGTAACCAGGCAAGAAGGGTCTTAGTCAGGGAGGTGACAAAAAACCCAGTGGCTGCATTAACAGAGCTTCTGTGATTCTCTGTAAAGAAGGGAGAACCTAACAGAAGGACAACTATCTCTGCAGCATTCAATCAATCAGGCTTTTGGTTTTAGTAGCTAGTAGATTAAAGCCATTCCTGGGTAAAAGGCATGTGATATGGGGCCTGGAGTTTGCCAAACAACACCTAAAGGACTATCAGAACATGAGGAAAAAGACTATCTGGTTTGTTAAGACAAACATGCAACTATTAGGTATGAATGCCAAGAGCTTTTGGCTAAAACAAGGTACCACTCATCACCCAGCTAATACCATCCCTACGGTGAAGCAAGGTGGTGGGAGCATCATGCTGTGGGGATTCTTACTGGCAGGGACTTGGAGACTGGTCAGGACTGAAGGAAGGATGAACAGAGCAAAATACAGAGAAGTCCTTGAAGAAAACATGATCCAGTGCTCCTAGGACCTCAGACTGGGGCCAATATTCATCTTTCAACACAATAATGACCCAAAGCACATAGCCAAGACAATGCCGGGGTGGCTTCAGGACACTCAGGTCTCTGAAGGTTATTGAGTGGCCCAGCCAAAGCCTGGACTTAAACTCCATTGAACACATGTACCTGCTATAACTGCCAAAGGTGCTACACAGTACTGAATAAAGAGTCTAAATACTAATTATTTTTAATAAATTAAAAATACCTTTCAGACTTTCAAAACATTGTTTTTGCTTTGTCATTGTGGATCAGTGTATATAGATGGATGGCAAAAATTATTAAATTTGATCAATTATAAATTAAGTCCATAACTCAAAAAAGGTGAAGAAAGTGAAGGGGCCTGAATATGTTGCAAAGTCTCTGTCTGTGTGAACAACGTTCATATCTAGACCCCTGAATTTGGACTCATGCACATACGTGTTTAAGAAAGAAATATTTCCATATGGTACTCTTGCGTGTGGGGTGGGCAAACCGATAGATCTCATAACTATGTGCTCAGGAGAACTGGCTAATGCTGTGTTGCCTGGAGTCTCCTTGGATACCCACGGGCCCTTTACCTCGTCATCCGACAGGGGTCACACACCCAACCATGCTCCTTCTTGTTGTAGCGGCTGCATGCCTTGCAGGTGTACAGCTTACAGTCCATGCACTGGCGCTTACTGTTGACCAGGAACTTGAAGGGCTGCAGACAGCGGATACAGTGGGACTCCACCAGGGTGGTCTGAGTGCCCAGCAACTCAATCTTAGTGTCCTCCTTCTCTATCTTACTCTTCAGCTCGCTGGAGAGGAGTGGAGGAGAAGGAGAAGTGATTAATGAGATGCTACATACAAGAGATAGCTTTCAAGTCAGGTCCACGCGTGACTCTGTTTTTGTCTGTTTCAGCTGGAACTAAATGCAATAACTTAAAGAACAGAACATTTTGCGAATCTGAAGTGCACAAGCGGGGAGCTCTGACGGGAAGTCTATTTTCTTTCAGACATGGGAATATGAGGAGATGAGGAAGACAGACAGAGTGATCTTTGTGTCCCAGAGAGAGTAAGCCTTCTGGCGTCTTGTTTTCCCTGGGACCCAGTGAAGGCAGAATGGGCCTTGTGACTTTACCATGATAGCCCTGACGGGCTGACTCACAACAACAGGCCTGTTTGACACACTTACATTCCTGAAACCTAAACACATTGACAAGAAACACACACTCCCACACACAAACACAATTTCTCATGCGATCTAGCTGTAAAGCCATACATTCTCTAAGAAAAACACGTTATTTCATTTCAAATGAATCTATGGAGATAGTTCGGTCAGACACTGTTCAAAAAACGTCCAACATTGATTGAGTGAACCCCCTGAAATATGACATGGGACTTAGCTGAAAAGTGACCCACCCAAGTCTCTCCTCCTCTATCTTCCTTAGGTTGAAGTCTCTCTGGATGACCTCCCAGACGTGCTTGGCCTCGTCGTCTGATAGAGTGGTCAGGTCCATGGTTGGTAGAATGTGAACCAGTCTTCTACAGTGAAACAAAGATGATCAACAGATAGAAATGGCAACTAGTGAGAATCCTAAAGGATTTTGCACTCATCTACATTGAGTGGACCAGATTGGCCAGGTTAGACTAACCGCTGTATTTAGCACTGGTCCACTGTGAGTGAAGTGATCAGTTTACCATAGTAGCACATAGTAGCAGTAACAAAGCAAACAACCAAATTAATGTTAAATTGGATGTAAATCAATTGCTGGAATATTGCATAATGGTTGCCTCGTGTATTATACAGCAAAGAGCTGTATAAACAAATATGGTAAAAAATAAAAAAAATCCCATCATTCTATTGCCCAAGTCATCATTCACTAGTTCAGTAAATACATTTTATAGCTTAACATAGGCTGCACCAATGCAAATTATTACTTCAGGATTATGAATGAGAGCAATTCTATAGAAAAATTATATATTTTCTAACGTAAGTATGAATTACCTTTACGGCCAGCGTAGAGCAGACAGCAGAGAGTTACTGTGTTAATTCCCTGGAGTTGAAGCAGCACATTGGCCTAAAGAACTATGTTGTTCATCACATGCTCCCAGTTTCTCAAAAGAGAGCGGACGATGTCACCCCTCCTCCAACAAGTTGTTTTAACACCAGAGAAACTGGTGGAGATGTTGCTGTTTTTTATGCTGTTTTTTTCCACTTGTTTACCCTATACTTTTTCAATTCAGTCATCGGTTGATGATATTTGGACCTCAGATGATAGTGGCCCCAAAAAGATGACAAAAGAACAAAGGATCTACCCCCACAGAATGAGTCCAGATATTTGGTCAGGAAACTGAATATCTGACTGACGGATAAAAGGTTAGAATGAGGACCAGCATTACAGTCATAACATAAGTTATTTTAAATAAAATGTATACATCTGTGTTGCTTCCTATGTATTCTACCCTTTTCAAAAGACAGCTGAAGTCCTCAAAGTATAATCTCAACAGAATAAGTTATTTTAGTACTGTATGAAATAGGCTTGGTGGAAGGAGTTCCACTCATTGATTGTTAATGTACCTCTCACTGCAGTCCTGGTGTTAAAATCTATTCTGAACAGTGATAAGTTGCCACTCTCAAAATGAACACCAACGGCATGAATGAGGCCTCTCTTGGTGGCAGTATGTTGGACTAGAGGAAGGTGCCCTTAGCAGTACAAAGATAGCACTGTCTGTCAACACAGAGGTAATAAAGCGCATTTATAATCCTGTATCGAAGACAGTTTCTGTACTCAAATTCTCAAACGTTATTATTAGAGGATCTTAAAAGATAGGACAGGTAAAAATGACAGTGGGGCAAACAAGGTGGTAGGGCTGCATAGTGTGTACTGTTAGGTGGAATTGTACACTTAGAATGTATAGGTTAGAAAGGAAACACAACAAGAAGCACAGTTCTTGTTTGGAACATCTGTTGACGGTGTTTGCGGACAAACTTCCAGTGAATCTTACAGGGAGGGCGGGGGCAGGTCTGGGCGAGTTTGGGAAGCAGCTGCAAGAGTAGAAAATAACAAATCTGGATTCTAAACACAAACTAGACAGCCCCTAAACCCTGCAACCTCAGCGCTTGAATGTATTGCATACATTTGCAATTTGCAGTGGTGCAACATAAATCTCATGAATTTGTGCATCCCTACCAGATTGGGCTATAATTGACCAGTTGTGGCTCGGTTCCTTCCGTAGAACTATCTGCTCGCGTTGGGTCTGCAAAGGCAGAGAGCCAGAGCATTTTATTAAGAACACTGGCTAAAACACTGCCCTCTACTGGTGATGTAACAGAGAGGCAGGGTCCTGCACTACTTCATTCATAGCGTAGCATTTAACCAACTGGCCAGGTTTTGTCATGGAAACATTAATCCATTTGCCTTTTCAAGTGTCCAACACATGCTTTTGGAGGTCTGAAAGGACCTCACGCCTGTGCGGTTCTCTTTAAGCCACGGACGTCCTGCAACCTCCCGTCTAACTAAAGCCCTGACCCCATTCCTGGCTTAAGAGAGCGAGGATGGTGATAGGATGGTGGTTGCAGAGGCCAAGCAGCAGGCACCCTTCTCTAAGGCTAGGCAAGGTAGCGCAGCCTGATTCACATCTCTAAAATTAGCGTCAGACGAGGCACTCGGGTTTGGTGGCCATCCAGGGGAAGTTCCGCTCTGGACCCATTTAGGAAAACACTGTGTTGCCACTGGTGGTTGCAATAGAAAGAGCAGGAGTGATGATGATCGGGTTAGGTCCTCACTGTCGTATTAATGACAACCCTAAAAGATCAGCCACAAGATAAGCACTCCTCTTAGGGAAACTGGCTGCTCCAAGAGGTCGCCACTGCAGCAAAAAGTGGTTTGTCTCTGCAGCTCAATCAAGCCCAAATGTGGTCGGAGTCAATGCACTAGTAGGTTACAGTGTAGAGAGCTTTAATAAGGTCTAAAATTAGAAATGAAACGAAGAAGTCAGCTGTTCGGCTGAAAATTAAAATGTGTTACTGCACACGTGTAAGAGTGAAGGACAAATCTCATTTCAGCTGACTAGCCACCGATTCCAAGTTAGCCAACCTGAGGTGCCGACACATTCTCAACATTAAAGCAGGCTAGATATACCCAGCCTGCTCAACACAGCTCTAAGGTATAGATGTCAGAATTGTAATGGAGTCAAAAGTATTCCTAGCTTATGGAAAACATTCTACCCCTGAATAAAATGTATCTTTCATGGGGACATGTTATTGTCCCAGCAGTTATGGGCTGCAGTGTCTGGTGCCTGTCATGGGCAGGACTGTACATCCACACGCACCATCTGTCATATCAGCCACTGACTAGGCCACATACTCTCCCATATGTCAGACATACAGTAGGGGACATGCAGTGTCAGGTAAAATAGCCATTGTGTCTGTTAACTTGTTTTACAGCAGCCTGCGGTTTTATCCAGTGGTACAGTATGGGGAAAAAAACTACATTCTACTTTTCCTGGAATAACTCCTGTTCTAGCACAGAAATAAACATGTTCTTTCTGGTGACAAAGGTTTGATCTACATAGCTAGCTGGCGACAGCAAATGCGAGATTTGCTTTTCCCTTCTTAACACTGTGTCTGCAGGCTCTGTAGGTTCAGCTGAGTTGAGTGGTAGTGGCGTTAGTGGGCTCTGGCTGTCTTGGCATGAGGACTGTACAGTAACTACAGGGCAGCTGAGTGGAACATGACAGCCTGTTGACCGTCTTTATCGGCTCGTCACCAGCACCGTGAGCTCGTCGGTTGGAGGCTAAGAGCAGTCAGCTGGCTGACTCCAGAGCGGGGGGCCATCAGATTGTTCTCACGTAGGCCTGCCAACGTCAGCGAAACTCTGTCACGTTGTGAGACAGGCTTTTTCCAGTGTTATCATTGATGTAGGCTATTTAATGTTCGGTCGTGGTACGTGTTGAGAAAGGCATCATTGGAAAAAATGGAGCGAGTGGATTAAAAATGTAGCCCGTCTTTGAATTTGTTGTTGCATTGAAAAAAAATATGATAAAGAAATAACATCAAAACAGTAGAAATGCCACATTGACTCAATGCATGGTCTTTGTACTTGAATGTATATAGCAAGTGACAGGGACTTTTGTATTGAGGTTCTTGACAATGTCCCTAGAAACAGCCTCACAGTCAGAGGTACCACTCACTAGCAGACCACATTTTTTTAAAGTAATGCTGCCATGTCATTTTTCCCTTCATGCTTCTGACTTTTCCGATAATGGTATCAGTGTTTGAACTTTGAACTATTGCTCTGGGAGGCATGCCAGACAAAGTCAGACAGCAACTGGAATGGTCAAGTCAAGTGGAGAGGCTAGGTCAGGGATAGAAACATGAGAGCCACCGCTGCACAGATCTATTCAAGGCCTTTCAGGCCCTTCACCACCTCTCCTATTCTAGCCTGGTAAAAATAGCCCCTATTTTCACCAGCAAGCAGACTAAGTAAGGCTATACTCTAAAATCAAGAGTCACACAAATGTAGGGGAAGTTTGTAGTGCTAAATAAAGCACTATTAGTCTGAAAGTTGTATGGATTATTGACAGGACAAGCAACATATTTTTCTACTTTATTTGCTCAAACATTTAATGACATGTTACAGTTGTGTTAAAAACAACACGAAGTGAATCAAGTGCATTTTGCAGCAATTCAAGTTTTCAATAGTTTAATGGACAATAAGACATTCTCCATAACAGAAATAATATATATATACTTTTTATTGATTTTTGTATCTAGTCTAGACTTGAACGATGTACGGTATGTCAAAAGCATTCAAGTGTAAACATAGTACTTTCATGAGATAACTATTTCCAGAGATATCAAAAACAGAATATGTATAACTAAAGTAAAAATACAAAAGTATAAAAAAGAAAAAGTCAATACAAAATGTTGCATTTTGTGTGTGTAAAAAACAACGTTTCATAATTTCAGTTGCAACTCAAGGTCTACATTGTGTATTCACCCCAGTGAATATTCTAGTTCATAAATCCCTAGTTACTCTTTCTCAAAAAGCAGCTTGTCCATCCAATAAATCCCTAACCTTTTTCAGTACCACAACCTATCCTCAACCACAGCAATACAGTACTTATAACAGTCTATAGATAGAGCTTTAGTGAAAACTCTAACATAACTATTCCTCTTCCCCCTCTTCTTCTTCTTCCTCTGTCACCACATCTTCCTCCTCCCCCTGTCCAAAGTCCATTTGGTACAAGATGACTTCTACGTCGTCAGTGCAAAGGGTGAAGTGTTCCATGCTCTCAAACCCAGGCTCGGGCCTCTTGATGTTGGACCCTTTAGCCGCCTCTTTGGCCTGTGAGATCAGCTCCTTCCCACTGACTAGGAAGTCGGCTGCATTTACCTTTTCCATGGTCTGAGCCGCCTTCTCCTTCAGGTTGATGCTGGCCTGGAGCTGCTCCGTGTACTTCTCCACTAGGGACTTCAGCACCCCCAGTTTCTCCCCCTCCACTTGGGTAATCTTCTCCAGGAGCTGGGCCTTACGCTCCTCCAGGATGGCGTAGAGCAGGTCAAAGCTCTCCCCGAGGCGTCTCTTCTGGAGCTGGCTGTTCTCCTCGATGCTCTTGCAGGTTTCTTCCATCTGAGCCATTACAGCTTGAATGCAGCTGTTTCCTGCCGCAAGGAGGTCCACGGCGCTTCGCAGTTCGGCCTTCTGGGCATCATAGATGCTCTGCAGGGGCGACACGTCGCAGTCCTTGTGCTGGCCAAACACTTTGCACATGGAGCAGGTGGGAGTCTGGCAGGTGACACAGTAGATGTTGATGCGCTCGTCCTCGTGTTCAGTGCACATTGGCTCCTTGGTGTCTTTGTCCTTCAGCGGGGGGTCTGTGACGTCACTGTTGCGTCTCCCTTCGCCGCCACTCTCCTGCTGCTGTTTGTAGATGTCGATAATGTTCTCGACAAGCAAGTTCCTCTGTAGGCCGTAGACTCCATGGCGGTCCAGGACGACCTCGAATCGGCAGGTGGGGCAGCGGAAGATGCCCCCGGAGTAGTGGTAGGGGTTGCGGGAGTCGTAGAGGTCGCTGGCGCAGCCGCGGCACAGGTTGTGCTGGCATGGCAGGATGACCACGGGCTTCTGGAACATCTCCAGGCAGATTGGGCAGCTCAGCTGGCTCTCAAGGCTCTCTCTTGGGCTGGGCTGGTGTGTCACCTGGCTGGTTTGGATATCCATGTCTGGATGAGGTTCTGTCTTCTCAAAACGTACCTAAAATCCTTAAAGTTCTGAGTGGGCGGCCTAGGCACTTTTCTTTCTTTGTCTCTCCTTCTCTGACAGTCCGGTATATGGACTGCTGTCTTCACTTGGTTTATTTTGATCTACCCACTCTGCTGGCCATGCACGCCTTTTATACCGCTTTGAGGCCGGTGACACCCGAGCCCCCATGTCGTTTGCAGCACGAGTCCCTCCTTCCACTTGTTTGCAAGGCTAAATTCTGAGAACTTGGGCCCCCTCCCACCTGGCACATGCCATATTTAGCAACACCCACGTGCCCTCCCTCCTTCTGTATGAGATACACATTCAGGGTTGAGAACCAAAAAGATTTTGAAAGGCTGAAGCATAGTCTGTTTATTTGGTCCCGCCAATACTAATGTCTCGCCACCAGCTACCACAACCCTCGCCTTGGGTCCTTTACATTTGTTTACATCTTTAGCCCTCCACAGGAATTGGTCACACATAATACATAGAGCCTTCTCAAAGCCAGACACCACCCATTGGGCACAGACGTCAGTTCAACATCTGCTTCCAATTTGCATTTGGTTGAGTTGTCAATTAACAGAATTCAACATGAGATCAGAGAATGTCAGAATGTCATTGGATGTATGTTGTACACTGACTGAAAAAATACTTTGGTACTTCTCATACACCCAGCCACCCATTTATTATTTGTGTGATAATATTGCAGAAATAACCTATTTCAACCTGTTTTTGCCAAATGGGTATGAACTGTGTATGTGACAGAGCATGTCCACATCCTTGTGCTTTACTGAGAAATGTTTGACATTCACCTTTCTTTGAAGATGCTCCAAGCATAAATCAAATCCATGGCTGAGAGAAAGGAATGCTGAATTGACAGAGTAAACAACATAGCAATTAAATGGAGTAGAACACAATCAACATGATTAGAAGGCCCACATAGGTACAGTAGTCAACCATATTGTTCTACATTATGTAGTACCTTAGTGCTTGACCTTGTAAGATCATATTCTACACACCTAAATGCTTACCCTTTTCCAGTGTGTTTGTGTGTTACACAACTAGAACATTGTGTGTGTTTGTGTCACCTCAGTGCCCTAAAGGCCCACAGCTGGGCTTGTGCAACACTGTCCAGGCTTCAACACTGATCTCACTCAGTCTGTCCTCTTGATAACCAGCAACATAATAACAGGTCTTGTGCATACGGTATGTACTCTAGTTTATATTCTGGCTGCCACATGGTATTCCAAACATCCCGCTGTGCGTGGTTGTGATGAGTTTTGACAAGTTAGAGCCATGTTCATCGATTCAGGGGCTAGCATTCCACGCGATGGCCCTGGTTAGAGGTGTAGGGGGATTTGGTCATTGTGGTTTGTACACTGGAGCTCTCTTTCAGTTGCTACATCATATCGGGATGTTTGTAATGATGGCAGCACCTAATGATGCATTGTAATTCACACTTTTTGTTTTGAATGGAGTGACTTTCTTACTAGCTACAAGGGAGTTAATGGGGGCATGGTTGGGGAACAGGATCGCGTGGGAAACGTGGATATGAATAACTGCACCCATGGTTTGGCATGAGTCAGGACCCACTATAGTGTGGTTTTCCTTATCTCATTAGTAATTATTTAGTTAGTATTAGTCATACTTTTTTGAAAGATAAATAATACAGTTGCTGATGAATATTGTATCCACTTTCCCAAATTTAAATGATCCGATAACCTGGTATCCTCTACGAATCCCTCAAAAAAATCGTCTGCTCCATCTGTACGTTTCTCAGAGAAGTTGAGAAAAAACATCCCCGTTCAGTCACCAATGGGTGGGTGGCAAGATGTTACGCTCATAGCAAAGCGCGCATGAAAAAAGAAATCAAGGAAGCATAAAGAACAGACTGACCTTTTCGGTCACCACTAAACAAGCCAAGGATTTGAGAGGTGAGCAATAGCAGTACACTACTAGCTAGCACGAGGAAAAAATATAAACATATAAATACAACTAGCTAGCACGTACGTACTGTAGGCTAGTTACAGCTCTCTAACGTTTGCTGTTATCTAGCTAGCTGTAACAGGAATTAACATCACACGATCAGTTCCTAGGTACACATCAACCTTCCACTTAAAGTGAAATAGCGAGCTAGTTGTCTAGATGTAATTTTGTAGTTGCGATTTTGACCAGTTTTGACCGGTACATTCACATTGTTCGCGATGGCTCAATCCATTTGAAGGGAAACGTAGCGAGCGAGTGGCTTGTGGGGCGATGCGTGGGATCTGTAAGAGGTGAAGAAAAAGTTCAGATTTCCCGACTTTGCAAATCACCCGCGCCTATCGCTGGGGACTGACCAATCACGGGATTTCGCGTAGGTGGTTGTGAAATGCTCTGCGTACAATTAAAAGAACAGATAACTTTAGTTCCACAATAATAAGGTTCCATTGTCTGCTTTTGCGGTCCTTTATAAAAAGTTTTTTTTTACTTTTAATAGCAGTGATGGGATTCCCTGAGCTGTACGACTATGCACGCTATTTTCATACAGCGACGCAAACCAAAAAAAAAAATACAGCGTGGAGACAGGTGGCCGAGATAGTTGGTGCTTCTGGTGTCAATATTAAATAGCTGACTGGCGGCTACCTAATTCTAACAAACTGGTTTGCCAGCTAGCATTGCAAGTTGTGTCAGAATGACATAAATAAGGCAAATGAATTGAGTAGAGGAATATAAAATGTAAAAAAATTATTAAAATACGTTTCTGTTCCAATTTTAACCATTGTAATAAGTTGACTTTCCTTCATACAAATGTGCTATGCTCAAACCTTGATACACAGCTTACCTGCTGTTATTAGATTAGATTAGAATCAACTTTATTGTCATTGAACAGTACAAGTACAGTACAACGAAATGCAGTTAGCATCTAACCAGAAGTGCAAATAGAAGAGGGCAGAAAATGTACATGTATATTTATATTACAAGTGGAATGTATAGGTGGGCAATGAAGGCAAATGCAGTACAAATGGCAATACTAAATGTACAATTAAGGCAAATAGAGGAGGGCAGAAAATGTACAAGTATAGTAGTATATAAGTATAATGTATGTTACAAGTGGGATAATAGGTATAATAGTTGTGGGGGTACAAATGGCAGGTCTAAGTGGCATTCCAGATGTGCAATCGAGGCAAATTGAAGGAGTAATGTAGCATGTGCAACCGGGATGCAGAGATGGCAGCAATGAGGTCCCCGTGGTAGACACGTACCTGTAACAACTGTACAAATGCAAGTACAATGGCAATTCTAAATGTGCGAAGAGGCAAATTGAATGTGCAAGGTGCATGTGCAACTGAAATGCAGGGATAGCAGTAGTGAAGTTCCTGGGGTAGACACGTACCTGTAACAACTGAAAACTTCCATTATCTGACTTTGCAAGGCAGAAAGTCTGATAATGGAACGCCTCTAATGCAATACACTGTATGACAATGGAGCTATGCAAATTGCCTTAGAAATTTATAAGTGGAGGGTAGGAAAGTGCTCCTAGCAATAAAATCTGTATTGCCCCATGAAATGACACTATATGGATTGTAAACATCCTAGTGAGTAATTCTCAAAAGGCATGTTCCACACAGTCTAATTTTTTTGTAATATGGCGATTTGCATAGGCACATTGACATATAGTGTATTGCACTGAAGCCAATAGATGGGTGGGTTAAATAGTGCTGCCAACTATGATCTTGTAATAATATTAATGTTGCCTGTTAGTGAGAGGGCCCAGGCATATTTCTTTTTAGGGGGTCCAGAATTCATGGTGATGGCCCTGTTCAGAAGCAATTTAGCTTGTGGCCTAGGATGGTCCACTGGCCTGAGCTGCTACCTCTGGTTCACATGGGTTTGAATTCAGCCCACGGCTCTATCAGTAAAAACTCAATATTTTTCCACTGTTAAATAAAGCATAAAATGACTGTAAATACAGTTTTCTTTTAAACTCAGCATATCCTAACAATTTATTCAGCAAATCCTATTAATATACAACTGTTATCATTTTGACTCACGAAAAGATAAGACATTCTTTCATGTTTTATCTGGTGTTTGTTTTTTAATATGAATCCCAGGAAGAGTAGCTGCTGCAGGTACAATTACAAATGGGGATCCTAATAAATTCAAATGAACCGAAGATGCTCGGAAAACATACCATTCTTATACATCAACAGCCACCAGTGTGTCTGGCCACCAGTGTCCGTACCACAACAAAAGCATGAGGTTGTGATGACCGGCATGTCCCAGCCCTTTGAGTAATATTGGAAAACAGAATCATGTGCAGGCTTGTCCTCCGCGGGGGGTGCGGCCGGAGACAGGGGAAAGGGAGTGGGCAGGATTGACCGTGTCCTTCGGAGAGAGATTTGTGTGTTTCCAAGTGG
>JACXGI010001167.1:0-17489 GCA_016801175.1 Esox masquinongy
CACACACACACACACACACACACACACACACACACACACACACACACACACAGGTGGGAAACCGAGAAGAACAAGCAGGAAATAGAGATCAGCACAAACACTGGCATACACGTACCGTACAAACCAAGCGCGCACACACACACTTACCCCCCCAACATCCCCTAGTGCGCTGTCTGAAAGGCCAGTCATACACAGAGTGAAAAGAGCAGGTCATGAGAGGGCTCGGTACAGAACACAGACAGAAGATTCACGGTGGAATTAACAAAACAGCTAAATGCCATTATCAGTATCAATGCTTCATATACTATAGTATATAGAGGTGAATATTTAGACAGTGAGGATGTTTAAATTAACATAGCAAATGAAGATGATTCTAATTGCATAAGTGTCGTCAGTGTCTTGTCTTGATGCTAGACTTTGTGTTTACATTTGGAGTCAACTGTTGGTATGACAACATAAGAAGTGTCAATGTCAGTCAAGCTAAACTTATTGGACAGTGCTTAAATCAAGCAGCAGAGAAATTCTCTCCAACACAATGCCATAGTTACCAAGATTTGTTCAGGGTCAAAAAGTTATTGATGGGCCAAGTCAATCACCCTATAAGATACCCATCATCTGGTCATGTCTATGGGGCGCAAACCTCAGGCACAAATTACATGAAAAGGGTATGCGACCAAGAAATAAACATGACTACTTTATTGTACATAATGCTAACATGTCAAAAATCTTTTGTTACCTTACGATGGGAGGACTAAGAACAAAACAGGCTGTTATTTCTAAATGGTTTAGATGACATTGTTAAAAAAAAAGACCTTAAATTAAAGCTGTCAGATCTAACCATGTAGTCACTGTATCATTAGAAATACAAAGTGCTGGAATACAGAAAAACCTGTCACTCTTCAAACATTTAGAGTTCACCATACATTTCCTAAATGCCTCAAGATTACCGCTGAATGGAGCTGATCCAATTCCAAGAGAATCACAATCATCAGAATATTACTTATTTTAAAGGGGTTACTAGTGGCAGGCAACATTTAGAGACAGAAAACTCAAAGGCAATACAAAGTTCACAACCATATCCAAATGGTTGGTTAGCACGAGGAAATGGAACAACCTTTTCAGACCAAGGAAATGCCAGTTCAGAGAAGGTTTCATGCCGGCATTTAAAAACCAGTCGTGTGCCCTTACCAATATGCACATGTACCCTAACCCAAGTGCTTCATTTTATTACCAGATAATGAGAAATGAACAGTGATTAATACACATGGACTTACAGCTGATTTACAGCAACAGTACAGTTTACATACAGACACAGGGAGTTGAACTGATAAATCCATCACTGTAATAATTAAGCCTATGAAACACCAACAACCCGAACATCACATTCCGGTACAAGCGGCCTTGGTAGTCAACAACTGTTCTTGTACGGTGGACAAAAGGGCCGTCTGAGCTCCCCTGTAGTCGAAGCACACGACTCGCCTCCCACAATGCCTCCAATGTTCCCAGCTTGCACGTCTACACACTGGCCTAACAGAGGACGGGACGTCACTGCCTACGTCAGCTGTCTCCTCTTCTTGCCCACATCCCCGTGGCACGAAACAGTGGCTAGCCAGACGGAGAAGATTGTTTTGGCATTTCGAAAGTTGTCTAGTCTGCATGAACTGTTGTCCGTGAAGGTTTTGCCTAGAAATTTGGTTTGTTGCCTGTCTGGAGAGAAAGCACATCAAAATTGTTTGTCTGCTTTCAAGGTTTGATTGATTTAATTGATTAGATAACTAAAATGAATAAACCACATAGGACTGTTTGCAACCAGACCTCTCCCACAAGCGATGTAAAATCACCAAGAAAAAAAAGAAGCTTATTTACACATTTTGGTGGGGCTGCTAATGCTATCATAAATAGCAATATTAGAGTTAAAAAAACATCCTGTTACCAATACTGTTAGGAAAAGTAAAACGGTACTTTTTTTGTCAGACCCATGGTATGCAGTCTGCTATACCACAGTATTCAGCCAACCAGGATTCAGGGTTTGGTTTGAACCACCTGGTTTATAATAAATATATCGACAGGTCACCTTTGACAATCCCTAGTACAGCTGCGACTTTGACACAGTATGAACAGGCACCGACAAAACGTGCCTGCAGGCGAACAGTACAGCCCATACAGCCATTCGGCCATTTATTCAGTGACGGCTTGAAACGTACCACGGTGGTGAGGAATTTCACATTCTATGGAAGTTTCCAGAAGAGCCACGGCCGCAGCCTGAGGTCAGGTTTTAGAGACATGTTCCTCCGCAAACATTGATTTCTCCTTTCCACAAACCGAGAATGGAGTGCACTTCCGTGTGCTGTCCCCGCTGCTCCTGAGGTATTCCAGCCCCCCCCCACCCACCCCCGAATGCATCCTAAATGTCTCAGTATTCCCTACTCAGTGCACTACTTTGACGGGGGCCCTAGTTCACTAAAGAGAGACTACGGTGCAATTTGGGTCGACCCTTGTGATTTTGGCAGCGGAGCAGAATCCTTAACGACCCAATGAAGACGGTGAGGCTGCCGGCACGAGAGAGAGCCCGAGACGGAGAGGTGAACCTGATAACAGCTGAACTTTAGGTAAACCCCGTCCCCCTGTTGTTCTCTCCGGCTCAGCAACTCGCGGTATATTCCACGGAGGAACAGTTTGACGGACCGACAGAAGATGAAGGGCTTGAGGTTGGGGGGAGGCGGTGCCGAGGGAGGGAGGAGGCGGGCATACGATGGAGGGAGTTGCGCAGAGATGTGAGCCGAGGAATTCATTCACCCTGTGTCAAGGACAAACTCCAGATGTGTGGGAGTGTTCTCTCGGCCTCTCTCTCTCTCTCTCTCTCTCTCTTTTCTTCTGTCCATCTTTCCCTGGTTGCGTGTGAGGACGCGGAGCGGGGGAGGGGGTTGTGGGAGAGATGGGTGGTTATCTATTAGCGCCGAAGCCAGCTGTCAGAGAGCAGGCAGCACACTGACAGCGCACGCCTCTTGGCCTGTCAGACAGAACGGGAGTCACGTTACAACAGCCCCCCCCCCACCCCCCACCCCCGCTCGGAGTGACAGCCGGTCCACACGGCGCACCAGAGGCCTGAAACCAATAACGCGCAGGCCAATGGAGAAACAGGCACGCAGGCTTATCCGAGCGGCCACGTGAGAGCGTGCGCACGTACTCCAAACTCTTGAGCCAGGCTGCCATTAAGGTCAAACGCATTCGCTGATAACTTAGAATTGATAACGCTAACAGCCGGCGTACCGTTTGGGATTCTAGTGGAGTCCTGCTGGCAGCCTTTCCCACACCCACCCACCCAACCACACCCGCACACCCACACCCACACCCACACCCACACCCAATTCTGTCCGTCCCAGCTTGGCCGTAAACCACCTGGTAGATAACCCTATTGGCAGAGCAGATAGCCTGCGGCTGTACGGCACGATGGAAAATATATAGTATGATGTTTGTCCAGGATCTCCGTGACTGAGGTAGGAGTGATTTTGGACCAAATGAGATGTTTGGAATGGTTGACTTTCAGTTGAACACTATAGCGCCCCCTCTTGGGCCAATGGGCCTGATCACTATGGCAGGACGCAGCATGCAGCCAAGATGTCAGAACCATGCCTGTGGTATCTAAGATGGAGTATGATTAACCAACTATGGGCATATGTTTTGTGCATGTCTTAAATCCTACTGAGACGCATTTGGAAAGTGGGGTCATGACCTGGGATCAGTCATTACTGACGGTGATCCTGGAACGATTAGGGTGAAGTGCCTTGCTCAAAGGTACGTTGATCACAGATAAGTATGCAGGTGTAATAAATATATATATATATATATATTTATTACCAATATATATATATATATTTTTCTCCCTTCTAAAAGTTGAGCTTTGCTCTGAGCATAGATAAATCCGAAACAGTGACTTAGCCCTGCGCAAGCCTTGTACATTTCATGGTGGATAAGCTGGGGATAAGCATGTTCTGTCAACGCTTCCATCTAGTCTGTGCCAGGAACGTCGCTCGTCTCCCACCGGTGGGTTTAGGGTGGTCTGAACCGGTTAGGAGCAGCATCCACCAAGGCAGCCCTCAGCTTGGTGTGCCCCTATACTTATCCACCCCGGGGGCCAGGTTCTGGGGGCACAAGGACAACAGCCCCTCTATACATAGAATGATACCAGAGAGGCCCCTGTTTTGACTGGGAGCTGTCCCTCTAATATTTAACCAGAGAGACATAGAGGAAAGTGGTGTGACAGTCCTGGAGATAACAGGTGATTGAAGGGCTATTTAACTTTCATTGACAGAACAGAGTATCAGGCATTTTCACATTGCGTTTGCCGGCAGAATATAGTAACCCGAGTCATGAAAATAAATCAATAATCATCACGGTGCAGGTTGATCTGGCCAGGAGCTCGAGGCCATAAACGTGAGGCGCTGACCCATGAGACATGAACAGCGTGTGGGGCTGACCGGCGGCAGTGAGGCCAAGCGCGTTTCTGATGTTTCCCAGGCCTCCACAGAGCGGGATGGGGATGGCTTCCATCTTAAGGTTGTTGTTTTTTCACCTCAGTGACAGGAGAGATATAAGACAGACATTAGGTGGTATTTAATGAGCCAATAAAACGACAGCTTATCAACAGCTTCAAGGCAGGTATAAGCAGCCAAATAGACCATTATTGCCACACACAAACTCACTGAAACACACTCGCTGTACACTCTGAAGCCAGGCTCTCTGGTCGTGGTCTGTTGTGTCTTGTTGACATGGCATCTATTTATAGGCCGGGCTTATTTAATGTTGTCTGGAACCCCATACCACGCCATTTCAGTCCTTTGAACCCAGCACTGCCGGGCTAAAGAAAACACAGACCCGTCTCAAACACTTCCTGCTGTTGTTGTCTGTGTGTGTGGATAGAACCAGTTTGAACTAAATGGCTGCCAGTTTTAGATTTGCACACACACAAACACACATTTGTTTTTTTCTTGTGGGGACCGGAAACACAGAAAACCAGGTTCCCTATCCGTACCCTAATCCTTAACGGGAAAACATTGTTACTTTTACCCCGTTTCATCCCCAGTTTCACAATATCCAATTTGTGATTTAGGCCCTGCTTCATCATAGCAACTCTCAGTGGACTCAGGACAGTTGATGTTGAGAGATGTGTCTTGTGAAGCATGGTCCTTATCATGCTGCTGGCTCCACTAAGTCAGAATCTTTAACGGAGGGAACCGTTCTCTGGTCTTCTACCACTATTAAGGTAACAATTGCCCAAGCCGCCATATTGAGTGGACAGAGCGTGTTGAGGCAAGGCAACCACATTCGTTGGCTAACCCCTCAAAACCACTTGGTGCTGGTCAATTGCACCCTCCTCAAAGGGACCTTAGGGGTAATCATTGAGCAGGTTTTTAACAATGGTCTTGCAATGACACAGCTGACTGCTGCGCCATTTGGGGGCCCCGTTAACCTAAACTTAACCTCACCCTGACGCCTGACCCGTAATGCCTAAAAGTAACCCCAGTTTTAACACTACGCCCGATTATAACTTAACCCTAAATATAAGGCTTAAGGTGGAAAGCCCATTTTGTTTTTAGTGGGGACTGGACAAATAACCTTACGGGGACTCAGCATTGCAGGGACATCTGGTCCCCACATGTACACAACACATAGATCTGGATCACAAACGTGGTGTTTACAGATCGGTGTAACAGCTTATTAAGCAAATAGCTGACCAGGGGTGACTACTTAGGCAGAAAGCCCCGCCCTCCCCACCGCTCTCCCTCGACTGAGTCAGGCTCCAGCTCCCCGGCCGCCGTCGCCACGGTGATATTGTCAAGAGGGGGAGGGTTACGGTGCCGGCCAATAGCAGGGCCAGTAAATGAGGCTTAGCGCCGTGGGGATTCATGGGGATTCCCAGGTCCCAGGCCTAATCCAGTCTCTAATAGAATTATTCCATCTGAATCAATCCCTCAGAGTGGTGACGACGGGTACGGGTCGGCAGGAAAGGCCACATGAGACCGCTGGAGTGACTGGAGCGGAGGCACACAACAGCAGGGAGGGGCGCGAGTACCTACACACACACGTGCGCACGCTGGCGCAATGTGCGGCCATACACGTGTGTGCGAGGGATAAGATAAAGAGGCGGAAAGAGAGAGGGAGAGGAAGCAAAAGGGAGGGGGAGAGAAAAAAGAGAGAGAATGTCAAAGTGTGGCATTTATTTTCTGTCATCTACCTTTGAGTCACAGCGTAGCTGCAGCACCAAAAGTACATCTTTGATAGTGGTCCCACCTCAACAGAATAGCAGTCTACTTCATCTGTGAAACCACTGAACTGTGCGCATGCGCGTACACGCACGCACACACGCACACGCACACACACACAAACAAGGCAGCAAAGAAAAACCTTTGCATAACATGTAGGGCGTGACGCTCTTTCCATGGCTTTGATAAGGAACTGGCTGCGTGTTTACCCATACACTTTCCCAAAGTCACGCTGTTAGACAATAAAACATGACCGGTGGAACTACTGATTGGAATGGAGCCCAGACACCATAAAAAGGCCATAATATAGTTCCCCTGTACGGCAAAGGAACAGCTGGGGCTTCAGGTATACATGCCTAACTATCAAGGATTTAACAAGCGTTCTTCGAAGATCCTAAAACAACCTTTAGAATCAAAATCCCCTGTAATTGCGAGTTACATTTAGGCACAATCAGAGTTTTAGGTGGTGTAATTGTGCTGCCAGGGGTAGAAAACATAAGACAACACACAAAATCTATGAAAGGTTGGAATACAGTTACATGCTGTGGGGGATTAGCATGAAACATTTGAAGGTTTTTGGAACAGATGATTAAAGGAACCAAATCATTGTTCTAAGAACCACACAGAAGACGGGGTCCATTGAGGAACCCTCTAAGGCTGTGCACAACAAAATGTTCCAATTTTGTGACAACATGTGGAGGAAATTTACTGAAAAACCTAAAGCTCTTAATTTTAAAGTATAGTTGTATGATCTGATAAGTAAATTGTTTTAATTGTTTTCATATTTATAAAAATGGCTATGGTGTTTGAAACCTTTGATTCCCTTTCTAAAAATGTGATTGTGAGCATATTACTGAAAAAGGTAGGAATGTGTTGAAGGATAGGTGCATTTAGATGACAAAGGACTGAACAGCTCATTTGGGTAGGTGTATGACCTGCAGTTATACTGACAAGGAGCAACACAATGGTTTGTAGAATTGATAATGGTTTGCTTCACACTCTTACGCAGATCACATGCACCTACATCTACAAAAAAAACACAGAAAGATGTGAGTGCTGAGCTCACCAGTGAGAGAAACACAGGGGGTTAAAGCCCAAGTACTCCAAGTGGGAGGGGGGGAGAAGTCAAGATTCAAGTCACAGAGTCTGCTTTCTCCTTCCTTCAGTGTAGATCCCAGAGGCCTCTAAAGTATGGACAAAGTACATATGTGTACGAAAACCAGTGTCCAAAGTGAATCGTTTTTTCAATCTTAAACCAATGACTAAAACGAATACTGCTGTGTTCATGTATTGTTATTTATCTGTACATGTATTTTGTTAATGTTAACATTCACATTTCTCATCATCCCTACACCTCTAAACATATGCACTCATTCTAGCTATGGGAACAGGACATTAACCTAACGTTCAGAGGGCAGACAACTAAATGATTGATGAATTTTTGTAATTCCAATTATTAATACAAATAATAGGATGGGGACTAAATCATCCATTAACCCTAGGAAGTCCTACCAAAGGTTCTTAGAGGAACCAATAAAATGTGTCCTTTAACAAAACCTTTAGGAGTTCCTCAAAAAAAATTTATAGCTAGGAAGCCATAGAGGCTCCTCCAGAATGTTTTCTTTCCAGCATGTACTTTTAAACTCAGCCAAGGAGATAGATAGGCACTAAAACCCTGTAAACAAGTCCTCATGCTACCCTGTTGAAACCCCACCAATGTCGGGAGGGACGAGGTAAAAATAGAACGTTCCCTTTTTCCCACTCCCTCAATCAGAAGAGGAAGAGCAGTAGTGAAGGAGTGAGTCATGAAGTCTGAGTATTTTTTTCCTGCACCATTTCTCAGAAACCACAGGAGGGTTGCCTCATCTGTGTTCCCCGAGTGAGTGTAGAAACACTGCAGGGGTGACAGAGACCAGCTCATCCCCGAGGCTCTCCTTCCAATCAGTCAGAGCCGAATTGCTCCATGTATTTCTTCCCTCTAGTTTCCCCTCTGCTGGACGTCAGCCGAGTGAGGGACAACCAACTGACCGGAGGACATCAGGACGCAGACTATACAGGCCACTTAGCCTGCCTCCGTGGGTCATGAGGATCAATAGTCTGACCGCAGCAAATCTCATTTCAGACAATGGGGCCGGGATCCTTTCAACCATTATTCACTTAACAACCACCTCTTCTTGTCCGGCGTGTATTGTCCAATAATATATTAGAACTGGACCTGAGTTTCCCCGCACACAATGCCAACCCTGGTCTGTGCAGGGTCTAAGGCAGATTTAAACCAGAGCTATCTGGGCACAGTGGTAACTGGTAGTCACTGGCCTATTTGTTTCTTTTGATAAAATGTTGCTTTGACTATAATATTTTAACTATTTTACACCCCCCTGTCATTTATAACTGTGGACTGGAAAGTGGAAAGCCAAATAAACAATTATACTTTCTATTAACAAAGAAATTACACAGAGTTATGGACTACTCACCATGTGGGGACCAGAAAAAAAAATTGAATCCATGTTCCCTAACCTCAATAACCTAAAATTTAGGCCTAAACCCAAAAAGAATCCTAAATACGAACTTTAAGTTTGACCCTATATCCAAACCCTGTGGCAAAATAACTGAGTCATCACAGGGACTGGCAAAATGTCCCAATAACGCATTTGTATTTCTATTTTTTGCTATCCTTATGAAGACTTCTGGTCCTAAATCGACCTGTTAAAACACACACACTGGAATTATTTTAAACTATTTATCTTGGGAAAGTGTTTATTTGGCTGTAAAAATCCTATAAAACATTACAATAAAGACTAAGTATATTAAACGGGTTGTCAAAAACCTAATATTTAGTCAAATAAAATAACAAAACAAGCAAGAAAATAAATCATGCGCGCAAACAGCCGATATTCCTGCTATCAGGGCCGGCCCTCCCATTAGACAAGGGGCACTTGAATTTGAGGCAGCATTTTGACAGCCGGTTGCCTCCCTCCAGCGTGACAATTGGCTGCTGCAAATTTTTTTGTCTTGCCTAGGGCGGCAGAACATCCAGGGCCGGCCCTGCCTGCTGTCGCAGCACAAAACCCTGGAAACAAACCAAATGTACACATTCCATGCAGAAATGGTGACCACGCACCCACTTTTAAGTGGAAGTATGAATTAGCCGTAAGGCTGAGACAGCAAGGCAGAACGTGTTTCTGATGTTTCCCAGGCCATCACAGAGCGTGATGAGGATGGCTTCCATCTTAAGGTAGTTGTTTTTTCACCTCAGTGACAGGAGAGATATAAGACAGACATTAGGTGGTATTTAATGAGCCAATAAAACAACAGCTTTCCAACAGCTTCAAGGCAGATATAAGCAGCCAAGGAGACCATTATTGCCACACACAAACTCATTGAAACACACGCTCACTGTACAATCCAAAGCCACTGTACACTCTCGTCGCGGGCTGTTGTCTCTTGTTGAAATGGCGTCTATTTATAGGCCGGGGTTATTTAATGTTGTCTGGAACCCCATACCACGCCATTTCAGTCCTTTGTACCCAGCACTGCCGGGCTAAAGAAAACACACAGGATGTTGTTCTGTTCAACACGACACAACGCTAGCAATTTCGTAATCATCCCGTACAATACCATTTTCTTTAATTTTAGGTAAAAATAACATTTTCACATTAAGGAGGCTTTGGTCAAATCAGTGCGGGACCTTTGAGCTCTAATAAGCCTGACTCGTTGAGCAGATTTATTGTCTCCATGCAACCGCTTTCGGGTCACTGTGCCATCGCCTGATATTGCTGAGAGGCGGGTTAAGTAAAGACATGAGCTGATGTGATACCCTCTTTGCCCCTCGCCCGACAACACGCGAGCGTTCCAATCATTGTGCAACACCGTTGAAAACATTTGGGTTACATAATCACACATCGCAAGCCTAGGAGAACACAGAGCATACAATATTTGATTGACATGGCTCCCGCAGAGGACAGCCAAAGCAGAATAACACACAGGATATGAACACACACACACAAGGAACTGTCCTGCGGCATGGAGGCATGGGGACAGACAACCTCATAGCTCACGTCAGCGATGTCACAATGACATGGCATCTTATCATAAGCTACCTCAACTGTTCTCCACTGAAGAAATGGTACTGGAGAGGCTGTTGTTTAGCAACTTTTGAACATGACTATGTTGACGTCATAAGACATAAAGTTCAGAAATTGCCCACCGGTGAAGTTACAGCAACTTCTCGTAGAACAGTAAACAGATATCCTGTTTTTCAATCATAGGCCTACTTGTGGTAACGGTGTTTCATTCATAGCTCAGAACACGTTTCAATCGCAATGCTTTCTCGGTCCATTACCGAACATTTTTATATTAAAACCTTCAGCTTCCTACTTTGTCTTCAATGACAGAGTTATTAACCATTTAAAACCAAAAACTCTGTAATTAGTTTCTGCCTCCCCTCTGTCGGTCTTTCACTTCCAGTTCATCTCTCTGTATCTCTTGCAGTTCCTCTGCCTGTCTCCTACTTTCTCAGTCAGTCAGTGTCTCGCTTCCAGTTTTTTCTGTCTGTCTCTCTCAGCCTGACTCTCTCTTACCTGTACTTCCTTTCTCTCCCTGCAATTCTCTCTTTTCAGCCAACAGCAGGTGTGGTGGTTACTTAGCAACCCTCCACGCAAACTGCCAGAGGACAAAGCAAGGGAGAAGAGGTTGAGTCCAGAACAATCCCTCGTTCCCCCTCCTTCTCTGCTGGGAGTACTTAGACTTTAACCCTCCGCACAGCTCTCACACCGGCCAGCTCAACAATAACCTCTCAGCGCTGAATCCCCTCTCAAGGGAAATGAAGAACAGGGATGGACAACACGTCTGTAACACATTCATGGTCCACTCCACCCCAACAAGCCAGAAAAAAATTACTGTAGCTAAACTGAAATAATATCATACATTGAGAATTATTGTAATATAGTACGTAACTATATTAAATGCATTTAAAATCAGCAAAATAGAAATAGTACAAAAAAGTACTCCCACACTGTGTCCGAAATTAGTTATGTTTTTCTCGCACGAGCCTCTCTCTGTCTCCATTGTCAGTCTCTCAGTTATGCACAGACATCTAACCTACAGCAAGGTGCCTGGCCTCTGCTTTTATGTTCTGACCGCACATGCACACAAAAAAATAACAAAAGCAGACACAAACGCATTCATACAAAATAGCTGGATGGTAAAAGCTGCTAACTGAAATGTTTACCAGATCTTGCCACCGCGTAATGGTCGTAATCATGCAATAAAGAACGAGATACTTAAGGTGTGTTCAATAAGTATCAGTTGGGGTCAAGAGAGTTTAAAAGGCTTGAACCACCGTGAATAGCACTCCAAATGACATCTTTAGTTTCAAGTATTGATTTTGGCTCCGAATGCCAGCCAATGATAATCCAAACATCTAAATGTCACTTATGGCCATGAACTGGAGGAAGTGGAATATAAAAGGAATGCCATCCAGGGTTGGGCTCAAGAAGTGGAATATAACATGAATGCTGCCTAGGGTTGGGTTCAGGAAGTGGAACATGACATGAATGCCTTCCAGGGTTGGGGCCTGTTGCATTTAGATCCAACCCAGAGAATAATTGGAATTCCAATTGAAAAGATGAAACGTGTCACAACCTTGAGTTCTTTAGTTAATGCATTTCTTTATAGACATTTATTTTTTTAAATCACAGGCATGAGGCACACTACATACGCACCGCCTTTATGCCCAAAACAATTCAAATAAAAACAAAAAGTGAAAGAACAGTACATTACAAAAAGAAAAAATGAAAACAGAACAATAGAGCTGAGCCCATTCAGTCGACTAATCGGTTCTTTAGGTAGCGTGTTTCTCGACTAAGATGTTTTTAATGAAGCAGTCACATGGCCACCCAACACCTGCTTCCTGCCGGTCTCCTTTGACTACTCTGCTGTGGAGCTCTTGGCTGTGTAGTCACATCAGCCAGGCTAAACGGCTTAGTTCACCTTTTAAAATAAATAAATAAACAAAATGTGCTACTGAAACTATGGTTATATTAGGATGTAAGACCAATTGTGGAACACTACTAAAAATACTTCAAATATTTCATAATGTTTTCCCCAAATAGGTATGGCCCAATGCCGAACACCCCCTTTCATGTATCCACATTTTATTTTTGCACATGAATTTCAGCTCAAACTCCGCAAACAGCTGTGGGCACATCACATGAAAACAGAAGGTTAGCTTACTTTATCTTCCTTTACCAAGCCCTGGTAACTTCAGTGTCTTCTGCTTGAAACTAAACAAATGAGAAAGAATCACATCCCAGCCAACAATGTGCATAGATCTGAAATCAAAATGAAATGGCATTCTACTTCAGCCTCCACCTGCCATGGCAGACATTTTGATCTCCGTAACAGTTACGCCTTGGCCAGACCATATCCGCCAAGTGTGTTGTGAATGCATCATTTTGTTGCAAGCCCTTTACATATCGCTACGCATTATTTTTTGATCTACGACACATCTATAAATAGACGCTGATATGTGCGGTCGCCGGTTATCCTGCCCTTTTCGATTTGTCAGACGATATTTATAGAAACAGTAATGCTACAAATAATGCATGGAAGTGGATTTCATCCGATATTCGGCTACCAGCTCAGTAACTTTAACTTGTTGGCTATTCTGAACGTTCTGTTATGTAAGCAACTGCACATTTGTCAGCTCGTATGCCTGCCACTTGAGGATAACTTTCTAGCTACATACAAACTCTGTTCTAGCTACAAGCTGTATAGGTAGTTTTAGTGTGTGTAGAGCAGTGTATTTGGCTGCTTTTTGTTCATTTTAGTCATTACAATTAGAATTATCTAGGCCATGCTTTTAGAAACAATATTTAACCTATTTACAAATATATTCACTTAATTCCGTTCTGACAATGCTTTTTGGAGGAGATTAGATGCATAACTAATTTATAAATTGACAGTTTCCGGTTTGAATAAGGCACACGTTTTGGCGCACGAGTAGGAAAAATCCAAGGCATGCAACACCCCAAACGCCATGCATCCGCAAACGGTACGCATAGTGCTGCATGTCTTTGTATCATAACGCACATGTTCACTGGAAATGACTGAACTTCCGTTGTTACGCATAGGCATGACGGATTTGGTCTGGCCAGGGCGTTATGACGGATTTGGTCTGGCCAAGGCGTTATTCACGTCTATCAGGTGGGGAAAGGGCGCGTTAGGCGAATGTTCCCATGGTGGATATCGGTTGCTGTCCGCGCTTCTGAAAAAATGTCTACTTCCCAGCATGTGCCGTTTAATGCACTCTGCTGGTTTTCAGATTAAGCAACATTTTTCATTTGTACAGTTCTCTTTACAAGGCTCTCTTTGTAGCCTAACGTCATTACACAACAAACAACCCAAACGCGTCAAGCCATGCCCGTTGCGGAGGAGGTCCATTCATTCGAATGGAGTGCAAACCGTACTTCTGTCTCACTACCGCACTAAGTTGCAGAGCTCGCGGGGTGACACTTTGACGTTAGATTTTCCCAGCATGTGCATGTTGCTTCGCAGTGGGTATCAGAAGTGGATCAACGAGCGACAAAGATGATGATGTGTAGCTTTCAGCTACAGTGTTTTAGGGATTGCAACAAGCCAACTTTCTAGTATCAGAGGGAAATTGCGTTTTTTACAGTATATTTCGGAAAGAAATATTTTTACATTATAGATGGTATGCTTGCTAAATCACTAAACATTATCATTCATCTACAATGAGGCTGAAGTTGAGGAACATAAAACACCTGGCAACTGACTAATCTACTCTTGCTCGGGCCCAATTCCACACACAATGTGTGGCATTAAGATCACAGTAAACATCTTAATTTTTCTCACAATAATGAGTCAAACCATCCATGCTGCGTGATTATATCTGTTGTGATTCACTACCTTTTACATTTATTGCAGGTCAACGTGAGCTTTTGTACACCGGAGGTTTCTACAAAGCGTTTCCATTTGAACACTTACATTCCCAAGCAGAGGCAGTAACAGAACGTTCTGTTTGGTGTATGCGTTGGATATATCCAACGTATTCATGAAGTTACATGCCAGTGGTAGCAGCAGATGAAATTTGAACTTCACGCTGTAGGGGTGATCAAGGCGTAACCTTGCAACCACTTCGCTCTTCTTACGTCCCACCAGTAACTCACCTCATGCTGTGTTTTATTGACCAACCATGACTAGCGTCTAGCGCTTCGTCTGGTTGAATCGCTAGTTGCTGGACACTAGCTCTGAGCCAATCAGAGGAGGAATCACTTGCACAAGTCAACGAGCGCAGGAAGAGGGTATTTCCCGAGTGTGCGCAGTCCTGATCATCAACAGTGTTCCCTGCTGAGTAGTAGTCAGTGTGAACGGGACAATCGCTAATTGGGAAGAGGGGCTAATTGCTCTCAGGACTGATCGTAAACCAAACGCCTATATGTTCATGAGCTTTAACATTATAGCGGCTAAATCTAATTTAATTTCTGGTTGTCTTTATAGGGAAGGTTACTTGTGTTATATGTGTTTGTGTTACTGTTTTGTAATGAGCACACTGCACCAAATTCCTAGCAACTTAGTTGCAAGGCAATAAAGTATTGAATCTTGAATCTTGTCTTGTCAATACTTTGACTTAATATTTTATGAAACAGTGGCTTAAAACATCCAAGAACCTGGTTTTATTGCAACATATAGGGTGTCTCTAATTATGAAGAAAAACTGAAGGTTAAAATTTATATTAGTCAGATCTCAGTCTACGAAAAAACATCTTAGCCACGAAAGATCTACAGTAAATAAAAGACAGCCCACAATTAACCTCTGACTCGAAAAGTGGATGCATTGAATTTAAAATCACAACCCAACACGTGACTCCTTGAAAAATCCTGCGAAAGAACAATGTCATTAAATAGATCAATTAGACTGTAGAGTGTGTCAGCATGAGTTTCTCCCTGCGTGGGTGTGAACACTCGTGCATTTCAGACAAAAGTTAGGTGAGGTCTAAGGTTACAGGGCTTATGAGCTTAAAGTGAGAGAATAACATTAGGCGCACAGACTGTTCCATGAACAGTGATCGGCTTAAAGAAATGCCCCAGTTTGACCAGCGTTTAGGGCCCCAACCTCAAGTACGAATCCGGTTGGTAGAGTCCGGAGAGGCTGCAGAGGCAGCGTGTTGTACAGCAATGCTACAGGGATAATTCTGAGCGCTGCCTCAGAAACAAGTCTATTTTGAGCTTAGCGGAAGGAGAATGCATAGTGTGTGTCGTTGCGGAGGCTCACAGTTCGATCCCCTAATTCTCTGAGTCATGTTCTGAAGCCTGCTTTGCGCGCGCGTGTGCAATTCCGTGCTTGTGCGCACCCACCGCGGCAAGGAAGGTCGGCGCTAATTGAATTAGCCAATTCTGTGCAGCCAATCGGCCTGGCTGGCTGGCTGGCTGGCTACGCGGCTGACTGACTGAAGTAGCACTGTGGATAATCGTTACTCGGCACCTCAGTGGCGCAGAGCGAGAGAAAGGCGAGAGAGGAAGAGGGAGAGAAAGCGGCGGCACGCGTAATTGATTAGCAGGGATTTAATTCACTGTAACACCCTCCCACCCCTCAACGCTCACGGGCTGAGAAACGATCAAAATAGGATGCGGACAACTCCGTATTAGAAAATGGACACACCCTCTGGTTGGGAAGGCGCTGGAACACATTTGGTCACTTTTGATTAGATGGACACGCAACGCACAGTTGCACCAGCCTGCTTGCACGTCCGTGGTGATTTCCGTCCAGAGTTGAGTGGCTGGGAGTTTGAATCCCCCGCCGGGGTGACAGGAAAGCGACGCGTTAGCCTGCATTGAAAGCAGTGAACTCGGAGACCTCGTTCCGGCCTTCATCTCGGAACTGTTGCTACCAATGTTCCCGGGCTGGGAGATCTACACCGGGCCGGTGATTGCTCTGGCACGGAGCCTCAAGGGCAGCGAAGTTATCGCGGCCATCGCTCATCTCCCGGAGACAAGCGGCTCAAAGCGGCGTCCCCGGGAGAGGACAGGGATCCCAGTCTAATACATAGACCATCCCTGTTCTGTATGAGGCGCACAGGCTGCTCACCCACGGTGTAACCTCTCTAACAGTCTTCTCATTGTGCCCTCTAGCAGCCCTACCGGTCCGCTCCGTCTCCACCAGGCCACGTCAGCAGACAAGGACGAGCTGGAGATGCCGGCCAGCACGTGCTGCGTCGGTTAATTTCTTTGTGTCGGATGAATACACATGACTGTCTGCGTGCGTGCGTGTGTGGTGGATTTCTGCTCAACAGGGCACTGAAGAGGATTCCCACCCACCCAGTCTATTTCTAGAGGTAAAGGGTTAATTAGAAGTTAATTAGGTAGAAAATGAGGACTGGGTCTCCACTTCCAGCTGTGCCAAACACAGCTTCTTCAAGTCGGGTAGAGGTTCACTATCTGCCTCCAATAGAGACACATGATATCTCAGGCGTGATAAACACCCATTGCCATACAACACCTCACTTCTCCCTACATTTCCATATTTCCTCATCTGTCTCTCTCCCTCTTCCGTTTCTTACGCTCCCCAGCCCAGATCTCACAACTCTTTTGCAAATCATTCAAATCACCCACATTCAAAGGGTAAATGCATCGAAACATGAACGACTCCTGCATATTTCAGAGAACAGGAGATGCCTGAGGAGCAGAGCTAGGAAAATGTCTGTGTCACAGGTCCAAACAGGGAGATAGAAAAAGAGGGAGTGAAACAGAAAGAGAGGCAAGGACAAAGCAGATTAATGACATTCACTTTGCACTGCTCCACTTTCCTTGATGAAGACAGATAGGGAAATATTGTTAATTGTATTAAAACACAAGTTACAGTCTTTTAGAAGTAGCCTTTAATGATTTATAATTTAATAGATGCTACAAATGCAGTCTACTTAATTACTGAGCTGCAATCGCTCGCACCTGAACTTGAGTTTTTCAACTACAGTGATGCATCTAAACCCACCTGTTTAACTCCAAAGAACATTGTTATAAAACCCCTCAGATGTTTGCTCACAATGGGAACGGTTATTGATACAGTTTGGAACCTGATCCTAAATGACCCGAGGAGGGAGCTTGAAAATGCTTGCTTTTAATCCGTCTGTTTGCGTCGTTTAACCCTGCGAGCCTGACCAGACCTTCCTGTATATACGCCCACTGTACAGAGGCTGAAGACAAACAC
>JACXGI010001167.1:17589-42782 GCA_016801175.1 Esox masquinongy
ATTAACTATCATCACGTCTGAGACTAACTAAAGGCTTGGAAACTGATATGTTAGGGTGACAGTATGATTAAACCAGGCTGCTGTGAATTATGGGGGACAGTCTTGTATGTGAAAAGAAATGGGGGGGGGGGGGGTGAGGCATTTTGATATTGACTACAATAGATGGCAAAGCCCTGTCAAGGTGCTATTTCACCACGGCAGCAGATATTCATCGCTGTTGACCAGCAGTCCAGCAAGAGTTGCTTCCTCAGCAAAACGCCACATCTTATAAGGCTATCTGGCCTGTCTAAGGTCACCTACTGTACTAGATATATAACATCACCCAATCTGTGTTGGCAGAGCGGGTCAAGGGGTTTGACCGCAGCCAAGGCAACCTTTGATGAGGGAGAGTAAGTGGATAGAGGAAGTTTTTAATCTCAAAGGATTTCATTTTTTTCAGCGTCGCTGCATTCATGAGAGCTAGTTCACAGAGGCAAATGATGCAAGGCACATGAAACTTTGAGTTCTTGACTTTTACTCAGATAAAAAAAGATTTTGTTTGAAACAATAGTATACTATATGAGGCAGAGGACACCCAGTAATCCTAATTGGTCCTGGTGAATCAAAATAATGCCCTACTAAATTGCAACACTTTGAACCTACTGAATAAAGCTATAGTGAAGGCCTACTGAATGTTACATTTAACATTTCTTGTATTTTTGGTCTATTTATAGATGAGATCAGGGTGTCAAGATGCGAACTGGCTGTAAATGGGTGCGGACCCAAAACGGTCGGGAAGAAATGTTTCGTCACACTCAATTATAGCAAGGTCAAAAGCTGGCTGTTAGCGCATGTCTGTTAAAGAGTGAGTGGTTGTGTGACAATTCAGTCCCTGCGTTGCGGTGAGGTGTTGTTTTAACCGTTTTTATTTTTAATCCAATTTCACGGTTCACTTGAGTTACTAGAGGTGGAAGAGAATTCCAAGTTGCCCTGGCTCTATTCAGTACTGTTTCCTTGCTTCCGTTCCAGGAATGTGAAGGGAGAGGTAAAGAGTGATAGGGCAATTAGGGAAGAAGGGGATGATTTGCTGGCCATGATGGAAAGAGGGTCAGGTTGGGAATTAGGCCAGGACACTGGGTTTAAACACCACTACGAGAGTGCCGTGGGATTTTTAGTGAAGACAGAGTCTGAAAATCTGTTTAACATCCCACTTGGAAAACAGCACAGTACACAGGGCAATCACCGCAACACTTCCTTGAAATTAAAGTTATCATGACATCAAGCATGACCTCTGACCTCAACAGGCCATACCGACCAATACACACTAGCTCACAATATAGGCAATTAGTGCAAAGACAAAAATAACGTTCCATCAACTTCCAAAATGATCGTAAATTGTGTACATCTCAAAAAATTAGGGAGCTTTAAATACACCAATCACATAGTAACATTAGATGTTTAATTACTGAACCATTAGTTCAATGGAAAAATGCATATTGCTTAAAATGACAGGTTGGTATTACAATCTCTTAGAATCTCTCAATTTCAAAAGAATTATCATTGGATTCCAGTTCATAGATAAAGCATATATGATTTAGTCACTGGCACGGCAAAGACTTCTTTCAACCGTAATATATCACTCAGTATGCAATGAAGCCTCATCAAAAAAAAGCTAAATAACAATTTTTAACACTAAAACACATTGCATCTCATCAATAGAAACGTGTGCATTACATACGTACAGAAAGCCATCCCCTAAGAATTGTGCAAACAACCATTCAGCAATACAGTGGATGAAAAAATAATGCATATTTGGAAACGTCATTTAGGTTACAAATTTCTTCCCATTTTGAGAATGAATACAAATATATCCACTGGTTTACAAAGGAGTTTTGATCTTATTGTCTCCAGCACAACACAAACTCTCTCTGAACATGGCATTTGACAGCTGTCAGTGTCCACAGTCCCTTATTCCAATCTCCTGCTTGTATCTGTTCGTGAGGGTGTTTGCTTTCCGTGTAAGCTTGGAGAGAACCGTGTGCAATCCGGTCAAATGATAATGAAATTGTTTCTCCAGGTCGTCATCATCCGACTCTATTCTGGAGATGTCCAACGCGGTCACCCCCATTTTTTCTTTCCGTCTGTCGTCGGCTTGCAGGACCCCCCATTCAATGTCATTCCTGATAGATTTTAACAGGACGTAGTAATTGTACATGTCCCCGTCCTGGAAATAGGTGGCTGACCCATTGCTGGCGGTCCTAATCGGTGACACGGTTTTAACCTCCTCTTCCTCGTCTAACGGCACGTCTCTTAACAGACTAGGAAGCATCACGGTCTGATCCATGTTGTTCACAGCTCCAATAAATCGGTTCATTGCATTGAATAATGAATTCTTTTGATTGTGCGAATCCGAAATATGCATCATTTTTGCGAGGAGCTAGCGAGAACGGTTTGAATGAAGAAAATTGTTTCGACTTCAACTGTAACTGCTCGAAATCAAACTTAACTTGCTACCTGTCTGGCTAACGTAAAGCTCTTTATCGGATTACAATTAGACACATTTGGCTGCTGCATAAGCTTAGTAAGTCCGAAAAAACGTCCAGACTTCTCAAACTTATCGGCCGCCCTTGCTTCTATGAGTAGCCCACCACCGTAGCCTAACGTTTCTCACTGTAAATGGGAAGCAACACCAAAAGGGCAAGTGGCTTTTTATCAAGGGCGTTCCCGGATCTGTCTCACTCTCAGACGTCCGTTTTACCCTCAGGCCAAAGTAACAGGATGAACGACCTGAAATAACAGACACCATTCGGCCAATTAGTTACGCACCAACATTATTTTAATATAATTAACTGTATGGCTTGTGGTATGCCAACAGAGAAGTATGCGTACCTCAAATAACGTTAGCTAGCCAGCTAGCCGGTTACAGTAGCATTCAAGTAAAGCTAATGAGCTAGCTAGCTAGCTAACTTGGAACAAACAGTAAGCTACATGCAACAATAGCAGAAAAAAAACTCACCTAACGTTAATGTTATTCTCCGTGGTGTTTACAAAGACCCCCTGTTACACTTATGTGAGACAAGTATTAATATCTGAATATGACAGCGTGTGAAGAAACCGGCAAGGAAGTGCCCAAATAGCTTGCTTTATATCATCAGCATCAGCAAGACTGTGATATGTAGCGCTTGCATCAGCCCACTAGCCGTACCTTCCTTTTAGCCAATCAGATTTTAGCCGGGGTTTCACCAACCCCTTGACCCGCTGCCAAATGAACTCCCCGTGATTCCTTTATTTATCTATGTGGAGATGTTGATTATAAGATGGTGATTTCACTTCAGTACTAAATTACAAAAACATGTAAGGTAAAACAAAAATGCTTTCACCAACTCAGTTTAGTTTAAACAGGGCTCGTGTTCATTTGAATGTGAGGGTCTCAATTGCATTATAAATTCTTAAAGTAAACAAGTCCTGGCAGAAGGACCTTTGGGGTGTGGTGGGAACGAATCATAGGTAATAGAACATCTTTATATCTATAGGTCAAACTATGTGAGGAGGCTAGCGCCATGTGTTCAGGCAGGAGAGTATGTTTGGCTTGGATTGCGTCATTTCTTCCCCCAAATTATAACACGAGTAGAAACTCCGGTGTTGTAGCAATTTGAACAAAGTATAGCATAGTAGTCAATTAGCAAATTCATCACTTGCTGTGGTTTTATCACCAAATACGTTTTTCATGGTCATGAATTTGGATTTTCTATTAGAAATTGTATTCATAAAAATGGATTTGACAGGGATGTCACATTGAGATGAATGTGTCATGTTTAAGTGAGCTCTGTCCAATAAATTAGCATACATAGTTACTAATGTATTTATTCACATAACAATATTTGGCAGTTATAATAGTGGCAGTTATAATAGTGTTAGCAACAAAGTGCACTTGAGAGTAAAATAGCAGGTTTCAGAGTAACAATTTTAGTTAGATGTCCTTCAGTAAGGTGTTCAAAGATGAAGGGGCAGTCAATATAAAATCATTCAGGTTTTGTCTGTTGGGAAGATTATATAAAATCAAGTCGGGTTATTTGATCTCCGACGGTACAACATAAGGCTACAATGAAAAATTGCATAATTACTTGGTAACAAACGGTAATTATTTAATTTGGTGTTGTTCTCGTTCATTAAAAAAGTCCAGAGAATCCGAACTCGATCATGCCGTGTCATGAGTCGTGATACGTTTTTCAAAGATGCGACAGTGACACCCAGTGGTAACAAATACATATGCTATATTTAACGGATCTTGGATTCATCAGGTGATCAGCTTGTTTCATTTGTTCCCTTTTCTAACAAAAGAGACTTGTGCTAGAAACAGAAGACATTCAGAAAATACAGAAGCTCACAAAAAACGATTGAATTACCATTTTATTAATAGATTCAAGATCACAATTGTTTACAATATCAACATAGATTTGTAGGCATGCTAGCTGGTGATGCATTTTAAAAAGTTTTGTTTTTTATACAAAATCATATAATTTCACCTGTCCAACTTTGGATTGAGAGATTAATTGATCATGTACATTTAAGTTTAGTTTACTTAGACATGTTTGTAATACTGATTCACCATAAACACAGGGTAGCTATATACTGACGACTTTAGACTGAGGTAAAAACAAAGTGAAAAAAACATGTTGGAACCACCAGCTTGCCTCACATCACAGTTTAATTAAACCTCATGGGTCTACCCCACTCCATTCTTCTCAAGCATCCACTAAAGCTTAGCAGTCCTGCAGTAACTCCCACCCACTGGGTACCTGTCATCTTACTGATGATCCTTTTTAAGCAATACACAAGTGGCAAAGCTTTAAAAAAGTGGTATTTATTTGTATTGTTCCAGGAAAAAACAATGACAGCTCAAATCAAAGGAACATCTCAACTACTACCACCGACAATGACTATCTCTCTGCTTTTCTCTCTCACTCTCTCTCTCTCTCTCTCTGCATCTCTCTCCATCCCATATAGTGAGAAGCAAATGACAACAACAGAACACATGGTGTAATATAGTCTTCTCTCATTTTCAGAAAGCAGTGCTGACTCGGTAAAACTAGATTGTGCAGCAATGTATGTCAGTCAAGGAGAGTAGAACTGAAAGTAGTGATGTGTAGCGGCATGAGAGAGAAAGAATGAATTGGAGACAGACAAGAATAGTAAAATGTTGGATTTCAAGCAGAAGGTGATTGCGTAAAAAAAAAACATTTTAACAATGAAACTGGAGTTTTAAACCATAAAAATTACCGGGTGTCAGACTAATGATATAGAAACTTGTATTAGTAGTTAGGAGTTTTTAAATTAAGTTAAATATTACAACAAAAAAATAAAATTTAAACTAACTAACAAAAGGCAGTGGGGAGGGAGTAGACATCACAAATTACCAGATTCAACAGAAAATGGAGGAACTGAGGTCTTATAAAAAAGCAACACAAATACACATTCACAGAGAGTAACTTTCACAAGGTAATTTAGCGCAGTAGTAACTTGAAACAGTATGTAGGCGTACTGTACTCCATCTAGCAGCAAGAAGCAGATGGGTGTGTGTGTCAGTTAGAGAAACGGAAAGCCATTTCTAAGTGGGCTCGAGTTTCTTTCAAAGACTTGATATTGAAAATTCTGATGGCATCTCCCAAATAATCTCCTGTAAATGTAGACTGTGAAAGGTAGCCATCGACCGAGGAGCAATGACGCATTAAGACAATGTGTTACTTATATTGTCAAGTTGTGTAAATTAACATTGGGACCATTTCAATTATGCATGCATGGCACAGAGCAGATGGTGCTTGTGCTAATCTAATTCATTTTAGTTAAATTCTTGAAAGTAACATTTCTATCACCGCACGGCTATGCATTAAGGAATGATGTGTTCAAAGAGACAAAAGAGAACGAAAGAGGGGGAGGGAGAGAAAGAAGAGTGGAAAACTAAGAATTGAGTGTGCTAGCGTTTGGGTGTCCTTCCCCAGTTTTCCAAGGTGAAATGTACTCTCCTCTCCTCCTTGACTTCCTGGTAGGGAACAAGAAAACAAGTTCTGACCATCACATACAGCGTCAACATGATTGTTTGCGCAAGCGCGCGTGTCCCCCAGAATCGTACCACGTCAAAGCAAACCTCCCCATCACCCCACACATAATCAGTGATAACACAGGAATCCTCTCCTTTAAACGCAGTCTCAGTCCTTTGAAGAACCTCATATGATCTCCCAGAAAAGCCTCTGCAGGGCCGCGGCAGAGCCAGATATACAGATAGCCATTTGTCTGCTTTAATGAGCGGAGCCAGTGGACTGTGATGTGTGTAAGTATGATGGATGGCAGACGGGAGTGGAGGCTGGCATTCATTCTCAGGTACAGAAGACTAAATGCCACTCTCTCTCTCCATGTACCTGTGCAACGCTGTCTGTCGATTAACCCCGAACCCGTAAGTATCATCCTTTGCCAGGCTTTGGGTCCACAGCCCTGAAGTGACCAAACAGCCACCCAGTGTCTGCTGGATAGGGGCCAGTAATGTTAACAGTTTCCGCGAGCATCTCATGGATAAGGATGCTTGGGTGAATCTCTTTAATGCTAACCGCTACTAGGCTAAGCGCTATGAGGTTCTGGGAAGATGTGGGGTACCGATCGGCGTTGCTCAATTTTTCTACAAGTCACTATCAGCTCCTTGATTTGTTGCAAGAAGTGACTAGATAGGTTTTTGCAGTTGTTGCAACAATGTCACACAACCAATTTGGTCCCCGACGAAGGTTTTTCACCCCTTCTCCCACTGCAGACACCCTCCTTTGTGCTCCTAGTCGCCGTGACTTCTGTTGCACAGAAAACTTCTATCACTCTCGCCAACCTGGTCTCAGGACAATAGCACACGTACATATATAACCGCCAAATTCTGATGATATGTTACATTAAGTTAAGGCACATTATAATGTGCAACTAAACAAACTATGTTATCGAATGATAATTAGATTTACAGTTAGGGATAAGGTTTGGTATCACAGTACTGAGGTAAAGGTTAGGGTTATGATTAAATTAGGGTTAAGATTAGGTATCACAGTACTGTGGTTATGGTTAGGATTAAGGTTAGGATTAAGGAATGGTATCAGAGTACTGGGGTTAAGGTTAGGGTTAAGGTTTGGGTTAAGGTTTGGTATCACAGTACTGGGGTTAAGGTTAGGTCAGGGTTAAGGTTGGACATCATAGTACTGGAGTCCTTCGAGAGGCAAAAATTTCCCTAATGTAACATATTTTTCAAATTCGTCTGTCAAAGACTTGTGTATACTATCTTCCAAATTCCCCCAAGACTAGCCTGCCCTTGTTTGCAGCAGAATTGAGTAGGGAAAGCCGCTAAATGTTTTCAATACCATGGAAACAATCTGTGGCAAAACTCACCACAGGCGGCTGGTAAAAGTAGCTGAATTTTTAGATTTTCTATTTTACCAATAAAAGTCCCTGGAGGGGTTTAAAAACAAAATATAGCAACAAAGTCTCTAAGTTAGCAACACAACATGCATACTGAGAACATGGCTGTGTATGTGTGTGTGTGTGTGTGTGAAAGTCTATGTACAGATTTTACAAGGACAATTCTACATTTTGGGGACATTTCAGATAAATGCCAGACTTAAATGTTTTAGTTTAGGGTAAAATTTACAACTGGGATTAGGTAAAGAGTTAGGTTTATGGCTCAGGTTAGGTAATTGATTAGGGGGCTGGGAAATTAGGACTTTAAATGGAGGTAATGTATTGGGTCCTCACCAGGATGGTAGTACAAATGTGTGTGTTTGTTTATGTGTGCGTGCGTGTGTGTGCATGTGTGCGAGGGAGAGAGCGAGAGAAACCCACCTGCACCTCACTGCTACACCATCTCATATTGGTTTGCAGTGATAAGCCTTGACAGACAGCAAGCCAACAGCATACCAATGGACTGGGGAGAGAGAGAGGAGACGGGAGAAAGGGAGAGAGTAGAGGGGAGAGAGAAGAAAGGAGAAGGGAGAGAGTAGAGGGGAGAGAGAAGAAAGGAGAAGGGAGAGAGTAGAGGGGAGAGAGAAGAAAGGAGAAGGGAGAGAAAGATGACAGACCAAAACGTTTAGTTTCACCAACACACAATCAATCATTTCTCTCAGAGGCGGGGTCATCCTCAGTTCTCCCTCCTCCGTCCCCCTTTTTCCCTTTGTCCCCATCTCCTGGGGTCTCCGGGAAGGCCTTGCCAGTCACGGCCAGGCCAAGGAGGGAGGGATTGTGGAAGGTGGTGGAGGAGGACTGAGGTAGAGCGGTGAGATGCATTAAAGAGGCGGCTGCTCCACTAAAAGGTGCCATTGATCTCCCCGCCACGCTCTTTCTCCGCGCGTCGCTCCCCCCGATAACGTTTACAGCACAATTAATGGGCTGGGGGCTCCGGGAGAGCAAGGCTTCGCAGGTCTCAGTGTCCACGGAGACATACGCACACCCACACAAACATGTGGACGCACACATACACACACACACTCCCACCTTCCCCCAGGCCCATTAAGTGTAATGGAGGGGGTCGACGTGACGACGAGCCGCGCCGTTGGGGGGTAATTGAGCGTGTCACCCCGAGCAGGAGGTAATGACCACACTCGCCCAGAGGGGAGAGAGAGAGAGAGAGAGAGAGAGAGAGGAAGATGGGGGGACGAGGGCGTTCATGCCTGTGTGTGCTCTTGTACTCTGATCTGCATAATAGCTCCCAAAGCGCACCTCATCGGACCGCGAGTGGTGTATGTGTTTGTGTGATGGAACGGGCTCTGAGTGGCGGAGCAGCTGATTGGGTGTGAAGCGACAGCGGCAAACGTCGAGCGGCAAGCCCCAGCTGTGTGTGATCATTAATAACCTGCACCGGGCACAGGATCACGTACGCGCCCTCACACACACATACATAGACACAGACACGCATAAGGCGATTGGGTGAACCCAGCTGGTCCGCAGTGTTAATTACCTGTGAGAGGGCTATTCCAAACGTCACTCCGGCAATGATTCCCATGTTAGTCTCAATGAAGCCGGTCACCAGATCGTAACAGCCCTGCAGATGGGGGGGGGGGACAAATCGATGTGTGTCAGTGTGTGTGGTGCGAGCGGTCTGTGTAAAGTGTGTGACTGCGTCTGTCCAGCTGTCTGTGTGACTACGTGTGCGTGTGTGCTCGTGTGTCTGTCCGCGTGTGTGTGTGAGCGTGTGTCTGACCTGCTGGTAGACCTTGTCGGGGGCCGTGGTGGCGTTGCGCAGGTCAGTAGCGTTACAGTCAGAGACGTTGGCACAGCAGCTGGCAGGGATGCCGTTGCTAGGGAACCAGACACTGGTGAACCAGCTGGTGTAATTCAATACGCCGCAGCATTTCAACTGGAGCGAGAGATAACATGGAGAGGGATTAATCACGAAACGGCACTGTCCGTTCTTGTTCAGGTTCTGACTTTTGCTGTCAAGGCGTTTGTCATAGAGGCTCTGTGTATGTCACTCACACTGCGCTGAACGTTGTCCACTGCCAGGCTCCTCTCGTCCTGGGAATTGTAGTTCTGCACCGCCTCATTGAAGGTCCTCTGGAAGGTTCCTTTTATCTGGGCACACACATGCAGAAATGTTGTTTTCTAAAATTTGGTTTCGCTGTGCTCGTGTGCCTCACCTCTTGTGAAACAGACGGACACTTTGACGGATGAATTCTGAGTACCCATGTTCCTGTGAGAGAATGCCAGAGATGGCCAAGGTGGGGCCACTTACCTCGTGACGAAATACAAAGCCAGAGATGCCAGCCACAAGCTCTGCCAGGAACACCAGCGACAGGAACATAGCATACTGCAGAGAGAGGGCACAAGCACACAAAACAGGAACACAGTGAGTTTAGAGACTTCGCAGGTTTTTAAAACACATCAAGAAATTTAGTGTAACAGCCTGGAAGCGATTCTCAAAGCAAAGAGACACAAAGACAGAAAGAAACGTCAACGCATTCAATCCTTCACCAGCTTGAGCATCCATGGACTCCCGCGGCAGGTCGCAAAGCATCCAAACAGCCCGAACACGATGATGCAGGTCCCAGTGCCAATGAGAACATAAGGGGCGTTGGTGGAGCTATCGGCGATGATAGATATGTACGCACCAAGCATGAACTTCCCCCATAGTCCTACAGCCAGGAGGATCGTCCCCGTGATCTGGAGAAACACACGGAAAAACAGGGAGGAGAGGGTGAGGAGAAACACACCATGAGAGCCTACACCAGTCGTGAATGGGATCTCTTCAGACCTATATAATGATAATGACAGTGTTACAACCGTCACTGCTCCACGTTAAATGACATTTTAGATGATACTGTGTCACAGCTGTTGGAGTAGTTGTCTCTTGAACTACCGGTAGTCCATTTGTCGGTGTAATCAACCGTTGCCGACACTGTAATGACGCAGAACTAAGAACTACATAATGACGCCTCCCACTGGAAGAATCCGATTAATTACAGCAGGGCTCAACGTTGGGGCCAAGAGGATTTCCCGACCACATGGCTTGACCAGGAAAACTCAATGCTCTATTGACAACAGAATTTAGGCAGGCGGCCGTCCCAGGGTCCATCCCACACCAGCATGCTTTAATCTCTGTGTACTCTATGTAATGTTACCTCTGGTATAGTACGGTGATACTATTATTGCAACCGTATTTTCTCTATGTCGATGCCGGGTTTCTGAAGGACCGCGCAAAATCATCTCGCCGTATCCCATCTTCTACCTTGTATGTTTCTACTCGTCTGAGTTCACTTCCAAAATTCTAAGAATTTTCCAAAATGCTGGTTGGACGATTCTGGATTTCCTCATTTGCTTATTCCCTCCATATGCTGGGAATCGTCTGTCTCGCATTTTGATGAGACTAGTGAATAACTTGAAAAATGCTGGAATTTTCCAGCCCTTACTGCACAACACTACCCTGTGTTTACAGTCCGGTAGTAGTATCATCCTGAACCAGTAGATGGTGTTGTTGTCAATAGAGACAACTGGCATGATTTAATAGTGTAGAGCAGTGGCACATTCACTTGTTGAAAGCATGCAGCGCAGAGAATGATGCCATTTTCTTAGTCATTAGAGTTGTAAATGAATGTTTTCCACTATACTCTAGAGGAAAACAATAATTAAAAGCATAGAGGCTTAAAATTACTATCTACTTTATAAGCCCTGCATTCACCCAATCCTAATTATTCCAAATAAGCAATGACAAACCAGGAACTACTGCTGCTACCTAAAATAATGTAATGGTCTTTTCATAATGTCATGTTTTTCATGATCACTTGGGATATGTCAATCAATGCAATTTGGTGGTCTTTAACCGCCGATTGGCCAAACGTGTTACGTTTGTCGGCAACAAGGGATAAAGCTTATGCTAGCGACAGATTTAGCTGTCTACGTAGCAACAACTGTTCAAATGTGTATTGAGTAAGTTAGGTTTATTTCAATGAGTGAGCGATATAACTTGCAATAGTTACTTGGCAATTAGCCAATGTTAATGCCACTGGGATACATAATGATATTATGCAGTATTATTGGTTTTAACTATCTATCAATCAGTCGGTGTCTTTCGCTCCTGCTTGCTGCAACACAGCACGTTAGTGTAGCAATATCAAGGCAACTGAAGCACTTTACCCCTTGCAGCTACCATTGTTGCATAAGCACCCCTGATGCGATTATGAAAGTATTTTTTATTTGTATTCTCCTCTACACGCGGTACCGGTTTGATTCCTTCCCGAATCAGACAGCCAAAACACGTGCGGGGTGCCCTGTTAAGCAAGACAAAACACAACGACGCGTGCGCGCACGTTTCTTAACACAATTCCAGCAGCGTAAATGTCAGCTTGCATGTCAGCAGCTTGAAATTGGAACAAAAGACGTGGGGCGTTTCCGCAAACACTCCGGGCTCAAACCTCGGAAGCCCAACGACGCCAGTGAACTGCATTTTCGTTTGTTTTAGCATTTCTATTGCCATTTTCTAGGCTGTGTACATAATAGTGATTTTGTTTGAACATTCTCCATATAAACTTACTAAATTGAGATCATCAAGCACGCCCGTTAACAGACATCACAACTTTGTTCCGCATTTCAATAACGTCTCCCTGACGCCCGCAAATTATCTTATTTTTTTCAGAGCGAGCGAGAGTTAAGGTTCAATGTCAAATCGCATACTTCATACTACTGGTGATGGTGGTGTACGTACAGTTTAGTATATGTTGTAGGCTGCTATGCCAGTATTTGGGTCCGACTGGGACATTCTACCTCGTCATGTAGTTGTAGTAGCCGGAAATTAGTTTTTACAGTTTTTGTTTGGATGTCTGCGTTAATGCTGCAGAATCCTGTTTGTATGTCCACAGGCTAGCAAAGGCTTGGGTGTTGCTGGATTAGCCGATTAGTGATTAAAGATCATATCCCGAATGATCATGAATAACGACATGATATTATGAAAAAGACCATGATATTATAATATTGGTCACGATATTATGAAATAGGTCTTAAAATTATGAGGTAGGCCACCATATTATAAGATACATATTTTGATGAAAAGCCATTTGGAAATACAATTATTATTATGAAATATACAATTATTTAGAATAGTGTCATTATTAAAAATATGCTAGAATAATGTGTCACTTAAAATAATATATTTAATTAATTAATTATATGTATATTCATATACAACCCTGTTACTAAAAAAGTTGGGACACTGCGTAAAATGCAAATTAAAACAGAATGCAATGATGTGCAAATCATTTATCCCTATATTTAATTGACAAAAGTACAAAAACAACATGTGAACTGAAACTGGGAAATGTTATTGTTTCTTGAAAAATATATGCTCACTTTGAATATGATGCCAGCAACACATTTCAAACAAGTTGGGACAGAGGCAACAAAATACTGGAAAAGTTGTGTAACGCTAAAAAATGAAGCCTGCTGGAATATCACACAACTAATTAGGTCAATTGGCAACAGGTCAGTAACATGATTGGGTATTAAAAGATCATTCCAGAGAGGATAGGTCTGTCAGAAGTGAGGATGGGGAGGGATTCATCACTCTTTGAAAGCCTGCGCAGACAAATTGCGCAACAATTTAAGAATAACATTTCTCAATGTGAAATTGCAAAGAGTTTGGTGATCTCATCATCTACAATACATAATATCATTAAAAGATTCATAGAATCCAGAGAAATCTCTGTATGCAAGGGTCAAGGCCGAAAACCAATAATGGATGGCCGTGATCTTTGGGCCCTCAGACGGCACTGCATTGAAAACAGACATGATTCTGTAGTGGAAATCACTGCATGGGCTTATGAACACATCTGAAAATCATTGTCTGTGAACTGAAAACCATTGTCTGTGAACACAGTATGACGCTGCATCCACAAATGCAAGTTAAAACTCTACTATGCAAAGAAGAAACCATATATAAACAAGATCCAGAACCGCCACCGCCTTCTCTGGGCCCAAGCTCATTTAAAATGGACTGAGGTGAAGTGGAAAACTGTCTTGTGGTCTTATGAATCAAAATGTGAAATTATTTTGGGGAATCATGGACGCTGCATCCTCCGGACTAAAGAGGAGAGGGACCATGTAGCTTCTTATCAGCACACAGTTCAAAAGCCTGCATACGTGATGGTGTGGGGGTGCATTAGTGTGGGGTTGCATGGTGCCTTCACAGATGCACCATTAATGCTGGACAATATATAAAGGTTTTGGAGAAACATATCCTGCCATCCAGACAACGTCATTTTCAGGAATGGCCTTGCTTATTTCAACAAGACAATGCAAAACCACATTCTGCACGTATTACAACAGCATGGCTCTGTAGTAAAAGAGTCCGGGTGCTAAACTGACCTGCCTGCAGTCCAGACCTGTCACCCATTGAAAACAATTGGCACATTATGACCTCAAACTATTGAGCAGCTGAAATCCTATAAAAGCAAGAATAGGAATACTTCACTTTAAAAAAATATTTCACTTTTAAAACTACATCAATTGGTCTCAGTTCCCAAACGCTTACAGAGTATTGTTTAAAGTAGAGGATGCAACACAGTGGTAAACAGGCCCCTGTCCCATTTTTTTAAAAGCGTGTTTCTGTCATCAAATTCAAAATGGGCATGTATTTTTCCAAAAACAATAACATTTCTCAGTTTCAACATTTGATATGTTGTCTTTGTGCTATTTTCAATTAAATACAGGGATAAATGATTTGCACATCATTGCATTCTGTTTTTATTTGCATTTTACACACCATTCCAACTTTTTGGGAAACAGGGTTGTGTTTCATTTTGACTCCTCTGGTCCTCCATTAAAATAATGTGGAGTGAAATGTTGGTAAATATTTGGAGTGCTGGTTCAAAGAGCTTCCCTCAAGGGATTAGGTAACTACATGGGGTTCCTCTATATTTCCATGATTATTAAAATATTAATCTTTTTAGTCATTAACTGCATCTGTGGGTTAGGGATGATCCGGAATCAAGACTACATCCTAAATGACAATAACCTGAGTTCCTCTCTTTGTAAAATCAAACGTTAGCCAAGTTGGTTTCACCTTGATACATAAAGGCCATGAAGTGAAGGTGGCTAATCGTCCCTGGCTGTCATAGCAATGAAATCAGGGAAGGATGTATCACCCCAGCCCTCAACCATAACTAAATATGTTTGTCATCTTTAGTAGAAGCTCACTTCTTCCTTACACTACATAGAGGATTTTGGCTCAGTTGCTGTGTGATGTGAATGCATTTTCATAAGATTCTCCCTGCCCACCAGTGTGCTTTCATAAATACTGTAAAGACATGTTCAATAACCCATACAGAGCAGCCACAGAGACTAGCAAGAAGATCACCTGGTCACTACCAAAATAAAGCAGAACTCAAGACGTTATTTTTTTGTCACCTACCCGTATACCTCCTGCAGTCTGTAGTCTTCTATATGTAACATGTAACATGTTGTTTAGACTATGATCTACTAAAAGCAAGTCATATCCACATCAAAGTTCCTTATGTGTTTTATTAATTAGATGCAGATGTCTATTTTAATAGTTATGGTCAACATTTTGCTGTCCAACCTTCCGAACTGCACTGAACTACTGTCTTAATAATCAAAATGTTCAGTAGGTATAGAGACCTTTGCTATTTAAAAAATATATCAAAATCTTGGTAAATGCAAATATTAATTCCAAATGAAATTCCATCCCACCCCCATTGAGCAAGGACCACATTTCTCAGGGGCATGCTAATGACTTTGTGACACAGACACCAGAGTCGCCTGCTGCTGAGACAGAAATAACCGCTTACTGAATCATCCCGGTGTCAGACTCACCCGAAAATGAAGCATGTGGCATCAGCACTACTAAGAAATGTCTCTGTTGTTGACTCATGTTTATCATTTCAATGAAGGTGGTGGAGAGAAAGCACGTGGGAGCATGCTACTACTAATTCAGTGTCCGACTTTGTTTTCCTCTCCATAGAGATGTAAAGAAGTCTCATCTATGTTTTGCTATAATTATTACATCTGTTCTAGCATGGGCACATCAATACATTTTTGAAATAGTATATTTCAGTGTAAAGAATTGACTGATCTCTCCTGATTACACACTTGGGAGTTGTGATCACTTGACTGACTAGGTCACCAGGGATCGGTTACTGAATAACCATATAATCAGGAATGAACAGGTAACTTGTTCTCACGCTGAGTTCATGTGTAACCAGGCAGCGAAGCAGGCTGCTCTGGTCATTCAGTGCTGATGGTCGTGCTAGAACATATCTCACAATTTGTAGATTGAATGTTGTACACTAAAATAAAAATATCATATCTTGCAACACGATCAGTTAAAGGATCACTTTTATTTTATTTGTGGTAATATTTGGGCAGGATTGGGGAGTAATGGATTACATGTAATCCGTATATTTCAAGAGCGGTCTTTTCAGTCTTTGGGACATTCTGAATATCAGAGACATTTTGCTGGAAAATGATGCAGAAAAGCTAATTCATGCTTTAGTTACTTCAAGATTAGACAATTGTAATGCACCTCTCGCTGATTACCTTGATATGGCAATAAATAAACTTAAATTAGTTCTAAACACGACTGCTAGAATTTTACAGCTGGAGGCAGGGCTTTCTCCTACAGAGCTCCACTACTGTGGAATGATCTGCCGTTTAAAGTGAAAGACGCAGACTCAGTCTCAACCTTTAAGTGTCTACTAAAGACTCATCAGTAAGTTATATGATTTAGTGCAGTGCAGGAGTGTGAAGGTGAACTGAAAGGCAATGGATTTACAAGCCACCCTTGCTGTCTCCTAAGGGATGTCCTTTCCATTCCCCTAGTTTTATGCTGCTATATTATTATGCTGGGGGACTACTGTAGGGTCAATCTGAAAAGTGTGCTTAGGTGTCCTTTAAAATCCAATGAATGCACTCTCCAACTTCACCGATGTCCTGTTTAACCTTAGCGTTGCCTTGGACAGCACCTCAGCCCTGCCTGGCCCAAGTGACTCGTAGCTATCCCTGTCCAACTCCTCCTGGTTGTGTTGCAGATCAAATGTCCGCCTGATGATTCCTGCTGCCCCTGCCCATCCCCCAGCTGATTGTCCCTGTCCTTGTCCACATGGTTATGCAGCGGAGTTGGATTCTGTTTAACGACTCTGGACACAGCCAACATGCATTTATTCACCCGCTTGTCACCTGAACACGCAAAAACATTGTTGTGACCCAAAAGGTCAATCTTTACCCGGCACAGCCAAAAAAGGACTGGCCACCGGCTCAAAGTTCGGTTCCTCCCCAGGTTCATTTCTACATTTTGAGCCACTGTGCATCAACCCGGTTGTTGCTTGCTCTTTGGGGTTTCAGGCTGGATGTTCTAAAAGCACTTTGTGACAACTGCTGGTGTAAAAATGGCTTGATAAAATACATTTGATTGACTTATGTACATGAGTTAGTTTTTCATTTTCTTATGAATTGGCATACATTTTAAAAAACGTGTTTTTGCTTTGTCATTATGGAATATTGTGTTTACAACCCTGTTTCCAAAAAAGTTGGGACGCTGCATAAAATGTAAATAAAAACAGAATGCAATGATGTGCAAATCATTTAAACCCTATATTTAATAGAAAATAGTACAAAGACAAATCAAATGTTGAAACCGAGACATTTATTGTTTCTTGAAAAATATATGCCCACTTTGAATTTAATGCCACAACATGTTTCAGAAAAATTGGGACAGAGGCAACAAAAGACTGAAAAAGTTGTGTAATGCTAAACAACTAAACCTGGTGGAATATCACACAACTAATTAGGTCAATTAGCAACAGGTCAGTAACATGATTGGGTATTAAAAGATCATTCCAGAGGATGGGTCTGTCAGAAGTGAGGATGGGGAAGGGACTGCGTGGGCAAATAGTACAACTATTGAAGAATAACGTTTCTCAATGTAAAATTGCAAAGAGTTTGGGGATCTCATCATCTATGATACATAATATCATTTAAAGATTCAGAGAATCCGGAGAAATCTCTGTATGAAACGGTCAAGGCTGAAAACCAATATTGGATGGCCGTGATCTTCGGGAAAACTGTCTTGTGGTCTGATGAATCAAAATTTGAAATAATTTTGAGGAATCATGGATGCAGCGTCCTCCAGACTAAAGAGGAGAGGGACCATCCATCTTCTTATCAATGCACAGTTCAAAAGCCAGCATCTGTGATGGTGTAGGGGTGCATTAGTGCACATGGCATGGGAGACTTGCACATCTGTGAAGGCACCATTAATGCTGAACAATATATATAGGTTTTGGAGCAACATATGCTGCCATCCAGACAACGTCTTTTACAAGGATGGCCTTGCTTATTTTACCAAGACAATGCCAAACCATATTCTGCATGTATTATAAGAGCATGGCTCCCTAGTAAAAGAGTCCGGGTGTTAAACTGGCCTGCCTGCAGTCCAGACCTGTCACCCATTGAAAACATTTGGTGCATTATGAAACAAAAAATATGACAAAGCAGTCCCCGAACTGTTGAGCAGCTGAAATCCTATATCAAGCAAGAATAGGAATACATTTCACTTTCAAAACTACAGCAATTGGTCTACTCAGTTCCCAAATGCTTACAGAGTATTGTTTAAAGAAGAGCAGATGACACACAGTGGTAAACATGCCCCTGTCCCAACTTTTTTGAAACGTGTTGCTGGCATCAAATTCAAAATGGGCATGTATTTTTCCAAAAACAATAACATTTCCCAGTTTCAACAATTGATATGTTGTCTTCGTACTATTTTCAATTAAATACAGGGATAAATGATTTGCACATCATGCACATCATTGCATTCTGTTTGTATTTGCAGTTTACGCAGCGTCCCAACTTTTTTGGAAACGGGGTTGTTTTGTTTAATTGGTTATATTCCTATTTGTCTAATGTTGTCTAATGTCTCTTGGTATGGAAGCAAACTCAATGTAAATGGACTGTGTTACTGAGTTTGAGTAATCCAAAAGATATGTTACTGATTACAACTGTGTACAGGTAACTTGTAACTGTAACAGATTATATTTAAAAAGTAACCTATCCAGTATTTGGGAACAGATTACTTAAATAAATATACTTTTTAGTTGAATTCCTTGTGATTTTATAATATATGTATTTTTGTATTGTCATAGCAAAAATTAGCCAATCAAGGAAGACATATCTGGCACTGTCAAACTCTGGTTAATGGTGGTTGGCCTAAGGTGGAACTCTGGCTAATGATAATCATGTTTTCTATCAAATACTCTGATAGGTCCCATGATCAAGTCAAATTAGTATGCTTCTTCAGCAAAAGGCTACGATATGACATCATAAGTTTACATCATTTCAAGTACAACTAAGTTGTTGGGTACAGCACAACATGTTTTGACCAAGTGCAATTTGCGTAGCGTCCTGTTTCTGGTATTACAATATCCTAAGTTAATTAATTCATGGTTTTAAAATGCTGTTCAGAAACATGAGGCATCGACTTGGGCTATATTATAATGATCATTTCAGAACAGAAACACAAGAAACGAGAGGAGGGGGGACAGACAACAACATCAAGAGCATAGAGAAAAAAATTAATGAGCAGGATCTGTTAGGGATAGGCAATACCACTGATTGTCTTTTCGATCCGATACTAAGTAATACCAAGGATAGTATCCAGATACCAATAGGTTTGTGTTATAGGTTTGTGTTATTACCACAGTATCTTACAGACTTTTGGCACATTTTGATTCATACTGTTTAGAGTAGTGAAATAAGTTGAAGCAATGCTTCGCTTTATATCTGCCATTAAATCAGAGGAACACTGGTAACCGCATTCACTCCATCCCGTTGTGTGACTATCTGTGACTGCTTGTGTTTATTGATGTGACTAGCTTTGACCAAAACTTAAGTAGCTTGATATTAGCTAATCTTTAGTTGCATAACTTGACATTGGCTTATTGAAGTGTTTTTATTTTTACATTATTGTGTTTTTCTAGTTACACTACCTGGGAACAAACAGATTTTTAACAACTGGTAGCACGGAACAACACCTGGATGATATGAATGAGACCGTAGAGATTATACACGATGAGAAACGTGAAGGCCTATTTGCCGAGCCCTAACAAGTTTTGAAGAAATAAACATTTCTGTACCTAAGTCTATGCAACGTTCCGCAACTAAAAATGTGCTAATATCTAGCTACTGAAGTAGCGTTTGAAGCCATATGTGCCGTTTTAGAGGATGAGGAGTGGAGGGAGAGGGTGCAAGAAGTAGCCTACTAGCCTACATTTAAAAAAAATCACTTTTAGCATCTGATACAAATTCAGTTTAGTAAAAAAACGATTTATAAAATCACCGGCCAAAGTGAGCAACAACACCAGTCAAAGTAAGATATTTTCATGTGAGAACCGATTCTCAAAAATAAAAGTTCAGTAGGCCTATCGATCCGCCCTTCCCTACTTCACATGCACATGGCCGAAAGCATCTGGATATCTAGTGAGAGGGATACTTATTTTTTGGCTATAGATGTGTTTTGTGTTTCGTTTTTTACTTTGGGGTGCCGAAAGAATCCTCCGACAATGTAATCTGTTGCTGATCACTGCATGAGGGCCCTCGAAGAGGGTTGTACCCTATAGGGAAAACATTCGTGACACAATAAGCTGTAGCCACCACACATCAGCCATGTTGTTAGGATTCTGAGCATGTCTGGCTTGGCCGTGCGTCAGAGGCCCCGCTGACACGTCCAGGGCAGCCTGCTTCGCTGCCTGGTTACACAAGACCTCAGCAGAAGACACAGCCCCACCGCTCTCACAGATGGAGTGAGTCAGATACTGACGGAGAGGGAAAGGGAGAGAAAGAGAGAGAACAGAGACATGGCATCAGGGATGTGACGTGAGATAAATGGACAGAGTGCGAAATAGAGAGCGAGAGTGAGAAACAGAGCGTACGAGAGGAAGATAACGGGACGGAAAGAGTGAGTGCATTTAGTAAGTCAGCAGGAGAAATAGAAAGATAAGAGAGATGAGATGAGTGACTGTCCAACTTATAAAGTATCTAGGCACTTAGGCAGGGATTTAGAACTGAGAGGTGTCAGGAATGGAGTTCTCTCAGTCTCAATCGCCATCCAAAGTCCTTTCCCCAGTAATGTCTAAAAGCAGCAGTGCAGTAGGTTCATTTCCTTGTAATGTACCGTTCCCCTGTCCCCTGTTTCCTCTCCTTTACAGGGTTCATGTTTAATTCAACGCGCCACCATAAATGATTTATGACGCCTTCTGCTGTAGGGAGTGAGGGGTTTCCCCTCCCCTGCATGCTTGATCAGCATGGGGGTACCGTCCTATGCAGGAGGGATATGTGTGTGCCTGGCAGGTTGGCATATTTCACCATGAATCTTGTTTTGGAGGCAGATCTGCCCCAAAGACAGAAATGATTGGTTGCCTTAATTTTGAGAGAAGCGTTTGCATTTGAAACTGGCTTTATGCTCTGAGATGACATGTGATTAGTTTTAGTGCTTGTCTCCATCTTCACTCTAACCTTAACAATAAACCCTAAGTGACCCTAAACTTTACCCTTATATTTACCGTTTCAAATGTTAGCTTCAATTTGACTTCAGAGTTGAGATGTAAGCTTGGCTCTTATCAGTGAGTCAACCAAACACTTTATTTTTGCCTGCAAAAATAACCGACAGATCGGACTCCAGAATATGAATAATGGCTATAGTCCGAGCAGGGCTGAAGTCGAACCAGGGTATGTGTTCACATTTTACCAATATAGTAAAATAGGAGAAATGTGACCTTTTGCTGGTCCTCACCACAAAAAAGAGGCTATTTTCAGTTTAGGGTTTACATTTAGGGTCAAATTAAACATAGATCTTAGAATTAAGGTTATGGGTTCATGGTTAGTGTTACAGTAGAAGTTATGATTAGGGTTAATCTGTATTCGGGTTAGGTTTAGGGAATACAGGATTTTTAATGGGAATACTTTTTAGAGATTTGTTTCAAACCATAAGATTGGTTTTAACAATACACTCAATTCCACTGCTTACATATTTGTTGCAGTAAGAATAAATTTTAATTAGTAATGTACACAGTTCTAGATGGCTAAGCACCTTAACACTGTAATGTACAGTATATGTGGGTTTTTGAAGGTAAGTCAGTTATTTTTCCTATAAAAACTGAAGTTCCCAGCCTGTTAAAAAGAGAGATACAATCAGAGCCAGTCAGGGATGGTACATAGTAATTTGTTTTATTATTTGTTTTTATATTAAAGTCTTCATGCAGTCTGATAGAGGTGATGGAATTTGCTCTCTGGACCTTCTTCTGAACTGTCTATCACTACACGCACATGCTAAGCCTTGTAAAAATAGGAAGTGGGGTTTGTTGTGACTGTGGTACCACAGCATACAAGAGAAACTTGACCACTGTACAGTGTGATTTAGCATGACAACCATGTGGCACAGAGACTAGTCTACTGATATGTTCAAAGAACTGTGTCTCTGGCATATTCCAAATTATTAATCACTGAAGTTGGCAGTTAGGGGAATGGATGTGTTCTAAAATTCATTTTGTTGTGAGTATTGCTAATTGCCATAGACACTTAGATATAGATGAAATGTGGTGTTCCTTCTAGCTGACCTAGATTAAAAAGGTCTTAAATCTCAGTCTTCACAAGCATTTTTAGGCTTTAATCGGAGACCTTAGATGGCACGATGTGAAATCTAGTGTGACATAATTTTCTTTTTATTGAGTGTCAGAGGGATCCAACTAGAGGTGTCAGAATTCTGTCCTAAAACTCAGGCAGACAGCGCAGACGCTAAAATCTATTACTTGCAGCTCCTCAACTCTCCTGACCTTCCTCAAAAGAATGGCTCTGTGATTTCCTCAACAATCCAGAAAAAAACTCAAAGACAAAGAGATGCGTCCCCGAACAAATGATGAATAATTAATGATCATTTTACACAGCTTTACCATAGCTCCGATTAGAAATTTCGTATTGGGAAAGAGGAAACTCACCTTATCCAACACCACTGGGCAGGACTGTGAATGGATGTGTTTGGATGTATAAAGCTGAGGGCCGGGCCGAGGCCTGAATAATGGCATGACCACCAGCTCTGGCGTTCATGCGGACATGACACAACATCACACGTTTATAATGTGTTGCTTTGAGCTGCAGGAATGGCTCTGTGCACCAGTTATTTGGCAGAACCAAGGGGAACCCAAAGAACAGAGAATGCAGAGTAAACAGACCTCCTGTGCATGGCCTATATGTTGAGGATCATTTCTCTTCCGTCCTCCCCACACCTTTATTCTGAGTCTGAAAGCCAAAAGCATGTTTTTATTTGTTTTGTTGTTGCCTCACTGGGCCCTGCCGATCTGTTCTGTTTGGTTCCTTTTGATCCTGTATACAGCTTGGGCAGGGAAGCAGGGAGAGACACGCCCCTATGTTTCCAATGGGACTCCAGACGCTTACAGCAGTACCTCAGTCTTCCTACAACCTCCCATGGGAGCCAGCAATACAACACTGAGACACTTCCGGAAAGAGTAAACAAAGCACGTTAATGACGCCTGGAGGAAACCATCACCAACAACAGAACAGACACCTATTAACAAGCCCCTCATCAGTCTCGCATCGTCTCCATCCGGCTTTTCCCTTTATAGCAACACAGCTATAACCCAAAAAGACAAAATAGGCTTTCTGGGAGATACGGGGACTCGGCGTGCCCACAGAACAGATTACTTGATCGGTGGATAGCAGAGAGGGAAAATTGGCAGGGACGAGGATGCCAAAAAAGAGCACTTTTGATTTCAGTGGGGGAAGCAATCCTCTTCTCAGCATCTCCTTCCTGCATTTTCAATGACTAGACGTGATCAGAGGTGTTGTTGTTCTATGCACTCAAAGCCAGGTGTTTATTTGATGTTGGTGTTTAATAGAATTGAAATATATGTATGTTTTTTTAGGTTTATTTCTTCACGAAGGGGTGAGGGGCTGAAAACTACAAAAATGTATTATGTTATAGTTATCTTAGTGTCTGGCTTCTTCCTCTTGACACTCCAATTTTACTCTAATTCACTAGATGAGCGAAAACTAAACAAAAATAAATTCTGTTATAGCAATCAGTGAGCTGTTAGTAGTCCAATGAACTGATTGAACACTTTTATTTTAACTTGACATTGTAAGAACAGAATAGCTCTGAACCCTGTAAATGTCTAATAAAATCATGAAATGTAATGCACTTAAGGTGAGTCTGCGTATGAATGTAAACTCATGGTTAAAGGACCAATGTGTGGAATGTATTCGCCATGAGGATGCTAGGAGAATTGTAGCAACAACTGTTCATATTTGAAACAACTCTGGCCCCTCGACCACTCCTAACTAGCGCCAGAGTGTTTTAATTTCATTTTTGTTCCACCAGTTTCAAAAAGTTGTAAAAACTTTTTTTAAAGATATTTCACAGCAAGATGGCACAATGATTCCCTGAAATATTTATTCAGTGCTTCTTTTCTGGCATGAACAGAAAATGAGTGAACTATGTAGAATTTCAGCAACCAGAAAATGACAGCGGGATTTCACTTGCCCCAGTCTGCCAATATTCGTGAGGGTGCATGAGCAGGAGATTACCCTTTTCTTGTACAATATGAAGTTAGCATTTTAGAATGTGCTTTCTGGTTGAAACAATATAGTAAAACACTATCATTCTGCTCTCATTGCCTATATTGTCACTGTCTCAGACTCAAGGTTTTACGTTGCTATATTATTGTTTCAGGGAAGTCAGGGAGTAGGTTGTCTAACTTCCCTTGTGTCCTGTTCCGTTTAAACTTAGGAGGACATGTGCCCTTGGACCACATCTCGGGACCCTTCTGAGTCCTAAGGACTTGTAGTGGGCCCTGTCCAAAGTCCTCCTGGTTGCGTTGCAGATCAAGTAGCTCATGATACCTGATGATTTCCGCTGCCACTCCGCTGACCCCCCCGATTGTCCCTGTCCTTGTCCATCTGGTCATGCATCTGACTTGGATTACGTTTTATAGACTCTGGACACAGCCCACATGCATTTATTAATTATTACAATTTGTACTTTTAAAAGGTTTACCCGGCACAGCCAGAAGAGGGCTGGTCACCCCTGAGAACCTGGTTCCTCTCTTGGTTTCTTTCTAAGTTTCAACCCTATTAGGGAGTTTTTCCTAGTCACTGTGCATCAACCCTGTTGTTGCTTGCTCTTTCTGGTTTCAGGCTGGGTGTTTGTAAAAGCACTTGGTGACAACTGCTGACGTAAAAAGGGCTTTATAAAATAAATTGGATTGATTGACTGAGATACAGTTTATTATGACAATTGTTTGATATTACAATGAATATCTATATATTGCAACTTTAAGCATTATGCTACACCAAAAGTGTTCTAAAAATGAAAATATCCTGTGGTTCTTCAATCTGAATAGGGGTATTTTAAGAGAATGTTAAATCCTTTTGGGGTTTCAACGCATGTACAATGAGGGAATAAAGTATTTGATCCCCTGCTGATTTTGTACGTTTGCCGACTGACAAAGAAATGATCAGTCTATAATTTTAATGGTAGGTTTATTTGAACAGTGAGAGACAGAATAACAACAAAAAAATCCAGAAAAATGCAAGTCAAAAATGTTATAAATTGATTTGCATTTTAATGAGTGAAATAAGTATTCGACCCCTCTGAAAAACATGACTTAGTACTTGGTGGCAAAACT
>JACXGI010001167.1:42882-93624 GCA_016801175.1 Esox masquinongy
TTGGCCACCAGGTTTGCACACATCTCAGGAGGGATTTTGTCCCACTCCTCTTTGCAGATCTTCTCCAAGTCATTAAGGTTTCGAGGCTGACGTTTGGCAACTCGAACCTTCAGCTCCCTCCACAGATTTTCTATGGGATTAAGGTCTGGAGACTGGCTAGGCCACTCCAGGACCTTAATGTGCTTCTTCTTGAGCCACTTCTTTGTTGCCTTGGCCATGTGTTTTGGGTCATTGTCATGCTGGAATACCCATCCACGATCCATTTTCAATGTCCTGGCTGAGGGAAGGAGGTTCTCACCCAAGATTTGACGGTACATGCCCCGTCCATCGTCTCTTTGATGCGGTGAAGTTGTCCTGTCCCCTTAGCAGAATAACACCCCCAAAGCATAATGTTTCCACCTCTATGTTTGATGGCGGGGATGGTGTTCTTGGGGACTTAGGCAGCATTCCTCCTCCAAACACAGCAAGTTGAGTTGATGCCAAAGAGCTTGATTTTGGTCTCATCTGACCATAACACTTTCACCCAGTTCTCCTCTGAATCATTCAGATGTTCATTGGCAAACTTCAGACGGGCCTGTACATGTGCTTTCTTGAGCGGGGGGACCTTGTGGGCGCTGCAGGACTTCAGTCCTTCACGGCGTAGTGTTACCAATTGTTTTCTTGGTGACTATGGTCCCAGCTGCCTTGAGATCATTGACAAGATCCTCCCGTGTAGTTCTGGGCTGATTCCTCACCGTTCTCATGATTATTGCAACTCCACGATGTGAGATCTTGCATGGAGCCTCAGACCGAGGGAGACTGACAGTTCTTTTGTGTTTCTTCCATTTGCGAATAATCGCACCAACTGTTGTCACCTTCTCACCAAGCTGCTTGGCGATGGTCTTGTAGCCCATTCCACCCTTGTGTGGGTCTACAATCTTGTCCCTGCCTTCCTTGGACAGCTCTTTGGTCATGGTGGAGAGTTTGGAATCTGATTAATTGATTGCTTCTGTGGACAGGTGTCTTTTATACTGGTAACAAGATGAGATTAGGAGCACTCCCTTTAAGAGTGTGCTCCTAATCTCAGCTAATAACCTGTATAAAAGACACCTGGGAGCCAGAAATCTTTCTGATGGAAAGCGGATCAAATACTTATTTCACTCATCAAAATGCAAATAAATTTATAACATTTTTGACATGCGTTTTTCTGGATTTTTTTGTTGCTATTCTGTTTCTCACTGTTCAAATAAACCTGCCATTAAAATTATAGACTGATCATTTCTTTGTCAGTGGGCAAACGTACAAAATCAGCAGGGGATCAAATACTTTTTTTCCCCTCACTGTATATGACACATAAAAATATGTTTAAGCAGAATGTATCTAATACATTTTCATTTTAGAAATTTTAGCAGAAGCTTTTATCCAGAGCAACTTACAGTAGTGATTGCATACATTTTCTTTCTGGCTGGGAAAGTGGGGGGAAAAAACAACCCTGGTGTGGCAAAAGCATAATCTGCCAACTGAACAACACAGGACCAAGTTTAACTGGGATAATATTCATGTGTGTGAGCTGAAATCAGCATAGGTCAGTGTATGCCTTTACCAGTGTAGCATACCCAAGAAGAATCAAAGCTGTGATTGATGCCAAAGGCACTTATACCAAGTACTGAATCATCTAAAGAAATATCAATATCAATCAATCAATTATAAATGAACCCTTTAACACAAACATTTCTGGCAAAACTGAAGGCGTCTGAATAATTTCTGAAGGCTCTGTATATGACACATCCAACAAGCATGACCGGCAAGCAGTCTATAGTGACTTAACGTGAAAACAATTGCTTTTGGGAGAAAGGTATATTTTAGCAAATCTGGCTGTATGTCAGCATAACTATATCATCATCAAACAATATTCATAGTTAATGCCTTATGTGATTTTTGTAGGATGACATGTTAATCATTTAGCAGATGGTTTCTTTTGATTATTTTTAAAAATGTTTTACTATTAAAATAAATTGGTCTGAGGGATGTGTAAGTTTCAGCCATGAAGCAATTAGGTTGAACTGCTTTGTTCAAGGTCTGAATGACACACACCTTACTAGTTCTGGGAATTGATCCAGCTGGCCCAATGCTCTTAAACAATCTGCGGCCTCAATGGAATCAAAGTATGAAATTAAATATGATTTTTTTGGGGGGTATATGATTTAGTTGTGGACAATTTTCAGTGTACAAAATATTTTTGTTTTAAATTATTATAATTATTTTCTGGCCCCGCAACTGTCCCCAACTATGGTCCCATGGCTGAGTCCAGCTGCCTGAATCTTGTTCTACATCACTGGAGTAATGGCTATATATAAAGAAGAGGAAGTATTGTGCTAATCAAGCTGGATGATAACATATTGTCCATTCTTGGGTGAGCATACCGCAGGTCTGTTCTACAGCACTCCTTAAAAACCCAAATGATTGACTGTAATGACGAGTCGGAAAAGCAAGATGAAAACGATTGGCTTCATAGCCTACTGTAGTTGACCGCTCTGCGCACAGTAGTAGCTGAAACATCGTTTACAGGGACTAGCTGTAGGAAACCTGGAAACATATGGGAGCAAAAAAATGTCGATGTCTGTTCACTTTTGATTAATTAGTCGAAGATCAGAAAAAGAAAAGCAGAGCGAGAGAGAGCAACAAAGGGAGACTGGACAGAGAATGTGCTACAAGAACAAACAAAGGCAGACAGAAAGAGGGTGGTTAGAGAGAAAACATGATTCACATCGTTCACAGGGGCTAGAAGCGTTTCTAAGTCATTTGTTAATTAAAGGCTCAAAATGTGCCAGGTAACCATGCTTGGGAATTAGACTAAGCTCAGCAAGACTCTCATCACTGCTCTCAGCGAAGCCGTGAGTCACCACGCTAGACCACGCAGTACACAGAATCCACAGGGGAGAGAATCACCATGGCAACGGCTATTCCGGCAGCCCGCCAGGCTACCCGCCTGGTCGTGAGCGTTATAATTGTGCTCCGTTGGTCGCTAACCCACCATTGTCCCTGTTTTCACACCCAACCTTTTTCTTCCGTATTATTATGACAGATGTAGGCCTTGTGACGGGCAGCCTGGCATGCAAGCGGCAACGGTGTTTGGGTTATGCGCTCTCTGGCTCTCCTGCTCGCCTGGCGTGGGACAGATAAAAAATACTTTGTATTGTTTACATATCTCCACTGGAGGAGCAGTCTGGAAACATGAGCCTGTTTCTATTGACCCCACCGGAGTCCAGCGTGACAGTGGGCCGCGTGAGCTGCTAGCGAGCTTGTATAAACTTGGCTAAGATTAGAACCGCACACAACAGGTGACGCGTGAGGAGCCCTTTTAATATTTTTGCCTCAGAAAGCAAAATTTAGTAGCTGCCACAGTGAACTCCTGACCCCCCTGTAATAAATGCCTGGCCCAGAGAACGGGGTATATTTTGGCCCAGCATTCCCTCTACACGTCCCATTGCCTACAGCGAAGACAGCAGCTGAAACACGATCTTGGTTCTGCAGGCCTATATGTTAGCAAACACACCGGACATTTCAGACAGTCTCCAAGGGATCGAAGTGAAAAAGTTAAATGTGTGCTAGTATAGTAGCCTGTCTACATTTCTGAGGGTCTAGGTTTCTGTGAGTACTGAGCAGTAGCGAAAACATCTATGCATTCCTGACATGGCAGCTACTATTGGCCGCCCAACAAGATAAGCTGATTACCTACTGGCCTCTTTACCTCCCTTTTTTGGTCAATCTTTTTCTGTTTTCGTTTCACTCAACCTACAATCAACAGGGACAGATGGAAATAGTCAGGAAGCGGAAGATATCATCTTAAAGCTTGAAAGTCTTTTAGAGGGCTAGTTATTTGTCTTACAGTCTTTATTGATTCATTTGTTGGAATTATTGTTTAGTATTAAATTATATATCACATATAAGTGTTGACTAATGTGTTTTCCGGAGAAACTCAATTTGTGAGCTGAGCTGTAGAAGTTAGCATGTTAGAGATGTCAGTCATGTTAACGCTCTCACTTTATTACAAAGGGCAACAAGCATCGGTGCAGTTCACATTCCCACTGATCTAGCAAACCCAACGTAATTGGTTCATGGCTCAGCACTGGCTGATGTTTAATGGGTTAATAGCTTTCTGTGTGGGTTAATGGCTTTAATGGGTTAACGGCTTTCTGTGTTGACCAGGCCTCCTGCATGACTGGGGAATGGCAAGATCTCCTATAACTACAACATCTCAAATTATTTTACAAGTAAAGCAGTAGGAGTCAAGCATCCTTCAACCAAGGAACTCTCGCCCCCGGTTGGCCACTTGCCCGATATCACACAGACACGCACTATTAGAAATATTATAAACTCATTCTGTGAGTTGGTAGAGTAAAGAAGAACAACATGTAGATCTCAAAAAGGGAGCTACATGCATGCAATATACTGTATCCAGTACAACGAACACATCACATGCAAAATGTAGAGGCACAGCAAAGGATTAAGGTCAGACGCAAGAAGTAGATCTGCTTTCAAAACACAACGGAATTTGATGTATGACTTGAGAGTAAATCCATAACAATAAAGGAATGATATATTCAACAACAGTGCAATACACACTACCAGTAGGTCAACAGCTCAGTCTGCACAGGTGATCATAAGCATAAAATATTATGCTAATTGAGAGTGGAATGAGTGTAGATCTGTAAGAACTGTTAAAGTAAAGTACATTTCCTAAAATAATAATTGGCTCTATGGAATAGTTAAATAACTTAGCCATTGAAAATGTGTTAGTTGAGTGAGTCTCTGAATCATGATTAACATAGCTTAGGTGCTAACTGCTGCTTACTCCAATGTGCCCACTCACACAAAGAGAATTCATCACAGAGAGCAAAGTAAACCCAAAGCATTTAGCACCTCCTCCCTGGCTGCAGGCTAATTATAGGCCGTCTTTCATTACCACCAACATGCAAACTGCTCACAGCCGTGACTAAGTGTCAGAGGCGGCGTTTGTTCAGCATTTACTAGTTCTAACTCTAACATCACACAATGAATGCCACCTTGGAATTCCTCGATCACAGCCTAATTGGTTGGATCGCTCTCATAGGATGAACTTTCTGTGACTTTTTAACCTTTGAACCCTACTTGGTTATAGCTATGAAGTGATAATAACAGGAGGTATTACGTAACATCGCGCTCACAAGCTAAAACTGGTCCCCAAAAATTGAGCACACTTGTGTATTATGTCATTTATTTTGTATATATTACATCTTGCAAATCATACGAGTATTACAAATTACAAGTACAATATGTTGTTAAAACCTTTTTAAGATGTGGTAATCCATCTTTAACGTTCAACGATAAGACTCAGTGATGGGGAGTTAGCTGACTGGAGCACCAGTGAAACAGCTATATGAGTAAATCTGGCCTTTACAGTACAAGTTTGGACAGTGATCTATCACAGTCCAGTGAGTAGTACATAACAGAGAACGGCCAGTGAGGCAAGTGACCCATGCCTATTGACAGCACTTCACGGTCTCCATGCTACCAATGTCACTGGGAAAAAAACGATGCGCAAAATGCTGGCAAGCCGCTGACGGCACTCGACCGGCGGGCCATCGGCAACATGCTAGCCGGTTAAGTGGTGTCAGGCAGAGACATTATCTAGAGCCAGGCAGCTCATATCAGACAGATTTAAACGCATTACCCATCCGCTAACACAGACAGGGGTAAGCCTTACATTCACGCTGCAGCTTTAGCTCAAGCTTCTATGGCCTAGATTTGTGACTGGAGACTTTCTCTTCAGACCTTCGGTAATGGGATTCAGACAGAGGTGAGCTAGCTGAGCTGCTCCTAGTCCGAGGTGTTCCAACGAAATGTGGAGATGAGAGCGTTATTGTGAGGAGGATTTGTGAGGAAGCCTATGCAGTACACCGAGAAACGGATATGGGCAGCGCTGACGATTGCATGAGGAGGGGACTACTGATGTTGTTGCCTGGGAGATGTGTGTGGGTAGTGGCGCAATATGATTTTCTGTTCAACCTTCCATCCAGGCTGGCTGGAGCGGTGGGGTCAATTGTTTCATTTCCCTGTAATTTAAAAATCTTTCAGTGACTTTTCAACCCATAGTTCAAACCCAATCAATATTAAGAATTTTGATTTATTTATTTAGTTCATTAAGTTGAATGAATGTTTCATACAAGTCAAAATTGAAAATAGATTTGACAGATTTGCTCAGATGGTAGCAAACCATTCTACGATCATTTAAGAACTTCTGTTGAGCACAGGAAGTTATTTAAAGTCTTTACAATGAGACATAATCACATGTTCAGATGAATAAGCCCCAACAAAAGGCCACACAGGAAAGTGAAAAAAACTGAATACATTACTCTGCTTATTCCCATTTGGGCATTAATAATAAGCATTCCACAGAATAAATTAGGCCAAGACTTAGGGCATCTGTCTGAACTTAATAAGCTGCCTTTCCTGCTGCGGCTAGTGGCCTAATATTATACGGCTATGGGATAGTCTATTAACGTACAGCATCTCTAGGCTTGTTAGTTAGCAAATGAGCACAAAAGCATCAAGCTATCTTCAAGCATCAAGCTCCTTTCTTTTAGAACACATGGATTAAGGGGAAATATTTCTCAAAAGGGTATCTACATGCTATTCATCAAAATAGACCAGTATCCAATTCCAAACTGACCCATAAAAAAACTATTCCGCCAAAGGTGACAGTGTAGGCCTACATTTTGAATTGATAACTAACGACAACTAGGACACTTCAGTCCCTGGTGAAATCTTATCTGATGAAACAACTGGTGGCCTGACGCTAAAATAAGCCTTTAACAGCCTGACCCTTTCAGCTAACATGGTAGACTGCAGAGCTAGACATTTATCTTGTGTATTATGTTAATTAGACAGGTAGAAGCTGCTTCTGCAAAACAGCATTTCAAAATAAAAGCTATCTTGACGCACTTGGTTTATCAAAATGTGACAGATGGTGCCCAAATAGCATGATTGTCAACAACGAGTGCTGAATAATTACAGCAAATGTGTCAGATACTCTGACAGTAATCATGCAAATAACCTTTCTGGTAATGGTCCAGGCAACAATCGTAAATAACAGACTAATAGCCCGGCTCTAGCTAGCTGTTGCTGGGGTTGAGACAGACTGATAGACAGGCTGTAGCTGTTTCTGAGGTTGGAGCTCTTGGTAGAGAAGTTAGTGACAAAGTGTGCATGGAGCAAAGCAACAGCCCTCTGTTTCTTCCTGTCTAACTCTCTGTTTATCACTCTGTCTCTCAATCTCTCTGTTTTTTTTCCTCTGTCTCAACCTCTCTGTTTATCTGTCAATTTCAATTTAAAGGTCTTTTTTTTAGCATTGGAAACATTGGATTTTGATGATTAGTGGGTATGTTCTCTGCCTCACTGTCTCTGTTTATCACTGCTCATCTCATTGTTTCTCTGTTAATCTCTGTCTTATTCTCTGTCTGTTTATCTCCCTCTCTGCATGAAGTCTATCTGCTTGGGGATAAAACAACCTCTGATACATTAGGTTAAGTTGCAGAACCAGGCCATATGGTTTGCTTTAACCCCTGGCCAATATCAATGGAGTCTGTTTGTTAGACAAGGAACCAGTCTATTACAATACAGATACAACAGGTGTTGGGTTGGGGGGGTCAAAGTGGACGGGTCATATGAAGAAGGGGTGGGTCATGGTGGATGGGTCAATCTAAAGCGTCAGAGCTAAATCAATGCCATGTCATGTTCAAAGAAAAGGCCTCAAATCCCCCCATTATGCCCACCACCATTTCATTCACTGCAAAGGTGATGACACTGACCTCATACGCAGCCAGCATGACTGTGTCTGTGACGACACAGATATGGACTGCACAGAGGAATGCAAGGCATTAGTCAGACCTTCATGGCCACAAGTGAAGGGGTTCACGGACACGGTTCCCGGCATGTCTCTTAAATGGCACCCAATTCCCTAGATAGCGCACTACGTTTGACCAGGGCCTGTGATTGGACTTGGGCACTATGTAGGTAAAAGGGGGTCGTTTGGGACCCACATGCATAGAATGTGGGTCAGACAGAAAGAGCATTGCAGAGGGGATGGATGGATGGGATTAGAGCTGGAAATATGTGTTCACTTATGGTGGATGTGGATTCCTGACTGCCCGTCAGACTGCATTACTGATACTCCAATAGGCACAGGAGCAGGTCCTTGTGTAAAAGACTCAAGCCCCACTAACCTATGCGACTCAGCCACGCCTACCCTTATTAGTCTCAAAGGTCTTTTCCATATGGAACATAGTATAAGCATGGTATAGTATAGTAAAAGTCCATGCCACCCTGGGCTAAAACTGCTGTGTCCTAGCATTCTCAAAATAATAATAATAGGAACATTAATTAATCCATTAACCAAATACAATAAGCAAGAAAATTAGCCAACAGTATCTCTCACACTTCTATTTATTAAATTCGGGTGGTGCCGCAGAAGAGATTTTCAACATGGTAACATGTCCACCATGTTACTTTGAGAATATGTCAACATTCATTAGGTTAGTCCAGGCCCAGAGCCATGTATTAAATTATGAAACATATAAATGGATTAGCCTACCTGTTGTGGACTCTTACATTCTTAAATTCATTTTCCACTCACATAATCACGGGAAAATAACGATAACTTCGGTAGAACCAACGACAAATTATTCATGACATTTTCAAATCAACTGTAATAATAGTTATAGCTAACGTAATACTATTGATTTCATGATCTACAGAAACTCATTAAACGTTACAATAACGCTTGCCTATAAAGATAACGGTCCACACAGCGCGCACACCAATAAACATGCACTTGTTTCGAGGCAGCAGCTCGTGAGCACAGAAATAAATATCCGATTTTGCAATGTACACTATCAACCTTTTAGAAACCTCATTACATAAATATGACATTTAGGACGAGAATAAACTATTGATTTCTCATCTGCTTACCCAAAACACGAAGGAATAGACCACGAGGAGGGTTTTGAGGCAGGTTATAACTGGTTTGGTCTCCATTCTCCTTGATGCCATACTACAGTAAAATGAGGCACTGGGTTTTCAGCGCGGCTGCGTTACTGTGATTCTCCACTGGCCTTCGTTGGTTCAGCTGATTCACCCGCTGTCTCTTACAGCGCAGTCGCTTTCTCCTCAATGGCCAATGAATGAATGAGCTGCCTGTGGTTCTGCAGGCCTCGTTCTCTCCACGCGCCCTCTTGCGTGTTTTAGGGGTTACTGTGAAAACCCTGGCAATTGTTAAGGGATGAGTATAGCAGGTGTATTTCAAAGGCATTTCATTTTTAAAACATGTTGTATCTAAGGTGAAAGTGCATAGAAAATAAGTATTACATTGGTTAAATGCAAGGTCTATTCCTCTCAATCAAGAACATGGAAGTGGTCCTAACCAATACATTTAGCAATTAATTGAATATTAAAAAGTCTTAATGTTAAAAGTAAGGCTGTGGGAGAGGACTTGACATTTGAGAGTAACTTAGTTTGTATAATCATCTGACTGGTCAGGTGTGGCATAGTTCACAGCCTGGTAACAGAATTTACAGGCTGGTGTGCCATGTGAGATGATTGAGATTACAACCTATTGCGAAGATGCAAAGTAAAGATGTTAGCAAACAAAGAGAGCATTGGATCCCCAAAAATAAGGTCAGTTAAACTCCCCCAGGCTGATTTTGCATTTCTTTGAGAAGAAGCAATGGGACACCTCAAGTGTATTGCCAATATAACATGGCATGGGCTGTTCTTTCACAAGGCGCAAAACACAATAAAGCCACTCTCAGGCTGCTTGGGCGCCTGCAAAGCTAACAGATCATCAGGTGAGTTTTTGGACATTTTGGACATGTGAGGCAAAACAGGGAGAGGTAGCAGAGAGGCAGAGCAGTGGAAGCCTATGGAGTAAGACATTCTGATAATTTTCCCCATCTAAGACATATCTCATCTCATTCCTTCCCTAAAAGTAGAATATGTTTTGAATGTACAGGGCTATGTTTTTTAAAATTTACTCTTTGCTAAGGTTTAAAAAACATGTTGTTTAAAATAATTTGGTGTAAAATTAGTTAGTGCACAGGCTCACTTCAAAGTGTGGGTGTTTCCTAACCAGAAACATGCTAGAACATGCCAAAAGTGCCTAATAGAATCTTGCTTGCTTGTGCTTTGTTCTGCTCACTTTCTTTCCTATGTTCTGACTACTAGGCTTCACTAGCTTTAAATTAATTAAAGCTTGTGGGTTATCTTGGCTTACTTTTAAAAATCTTTGGTCATTGTCCATTAAAGTAAAAAAAAACAATGTCTCGATTACAGTGGTTAAATTACTATTTACCTTTAATAGAGAGAAACCTAGAAATTAAGTGCAATGTTCTTACCTATTATTTACCCAAAGGCAACCGCTGCAGGCCGCTGATTCAACCCTAACAATACCAACATTCATATTTCAAATAAAAATAATGTTTCTACTAAGTATGATGCAGGTTTATAAAAGTACAATTCACATTGAAATGGGGATTTACTGTCCCTTGATTGTAGTATAATTTTGTTTATAGAGTTTTGAAAAATAATTGACTTACATCATATGGCTTCATTAGCATCACTGCTATTGAAATAATGGGTGTGGAAAAGCCTACATGGCAGAATCATGCCATGTGGTTCTATTAAAAATGTATACCATTGGTAGTATTTGTATATAAATTGCAGATTTTTATATACAAGATTACAGAATACTACAGTATGCCTCTGAAAATGATCAGGCATCTGGTCAAAATCATGGATGCAGGTTACCCCTCCACGCTGTCGGTGGGCATAATATTAGAACTTATGTGTCCAGATAAACCTCCAGCCAGGCCATTGTTGTAAATAAGAATTTGTTCTTGACTGAATTGCCTGGTAAAATAACTTTAAAATAAAAATGAATATAAAAAAAATATTGTTTTAAACATAGACCTGTAGTTGGCATTATTATATTTTAATTACATATGGACACAGCGACTCCTACGTATTATTTATATTAATGAAGAGCAAGTTGACTGACAAAGTCATGACAAATTTGAAGAATTTAATAAACCACTTGACAGCTGAAACATGTCCCTGAAGTTACAATAAAATGCCAATTTTAGTTACTGAAAGCATGCTGCACTTGATAAGCCTCCAATTATCCCTTTTAATTTTGAAATGACTTTATGAATGTAGGCCTTCGTCCCATATAAATATACTGTAAACATGTGCGGGGATCCGCCAAAGGACTAGGGGAGGCAGAGCAGGGAGTGGGTGAAGGAGTAGTGTCCAGTTTAGGGACGTAGGGACCGAGTTATTGAAACCCGTAGTTGCATGGTTTTCGTTGCTACAGGTGAAATGTTGTTTACATCCGGGTTGTTTCGGATGAAAACAACACCCACTACTACACAAGCACTTAGCAACAGTGTTGTTAAGCCGATTAGACACCACGATGGCAGGGGAGACAGAAGACGAAATACCTGGTAAACTTGTTACTTATCTTACCCACTCGTTTGCATATGTTTCAGGATTAACATAAACGTTGCCGCTTGCTAGTGGTGAGTACTAGCTAGCTAATTAGCTAGCTAACGTTTGCAACCTGCCTGTGTATTGCAAGCAGCCTTTATAAAGAAATTAGCCAAAGTTAACGTACCTACGGTGCAGAAATGTACAGTCCACTGACATTTATCTAAAATAGATAGGTAGCTGGCATCAGATCAAGGACAGACTCTCTGTGTTCCGTTGTTTTCATCATTCCTGAAGAATAATATGGTTTACAGATAACTAGTACCACGCACGTTAACGTAACTAGCAGCTAGCTTGTTCTAGTGGTTGTGTATTATGTGTTGTGTGTAGGTTATCTATCTACTGCCAGTGCTGTTGCTATTTCAGGTATGTTTGTTGCTTGTTTTCTAACAGAATCGGGAGCAGTCTTTACCTTTGGAAAAAGCAAATTTGCAGATAACGTCCCTAGTAAATTTTGGCTGAAAAACGACATACCCCTGAAAATCTCCTGTGGGGATGAGCACACAGCATTGATAACAGGTCAGCGTTTTTCATATTGATTGTGGTGATCAAAGCCATATAGAATAGGTAGGCCAGCAATACTAAAAAAACAGTACTTCATCACACATTTCAAATTTAAGTTGATGCCAATAAAATACTGCTCAAGTGCAGCAGCTGAGTGGTTTTATTTTTTTTCAACAGAAAATGGCAAACTTTTCATGTTTGGCAGTAATAACTGGGGACAGCTGGGTTTGGGGTCAAAGACCACGGTGAACAAGCCCACTTGTGTAAAAGGTTGGTCTGAAAATTTATTTTTTGTATGTTTCAAAACTGGACTTTTACTGCTGGCAAACACAGCTCATCATCTCACCTTGAATGTGGAAAACTGAAATAATCTACATGTATTGAATTTTTACCAACAAAATGAGTTTTGGTGTTTGTACATTGAAAATGGATACTAGCAGCAGAAGATGAAAACAGAGATTTGTTAGTGCTATAATCCTACATTGAGGTGTCTGTAATCTGGTAATCTAATTTTCTTTTAAGGAAGGATGATGAGGTGAGAGAGTGATGCTATTGTAGTTAACTGCAATCTGATGTTTCTTTCTCATCCCTTCATTTTATAAGCTTTGAAGTCTGAAAAGGTTTGGCTTGCAGCCTGTGGAAGAAATCACACTTTAGTGTGCACATGTAAGTAAACAGTTTTTATGATGTAGAAAGAATTTGGCCTCTGAATACCAAATTTTCTAGTAACTGCGCTCTACAGCAAAATCCTTGATGTAACAGAACTGAGACTGAGCTAGGTTTGTCTGATGTGTGTGTACACAGCTCGGGGAAATGTGTACTCTACTGGCGGGAACAATGAAGGCCAGCTAGGACTGGGAGATTGTGAGGAGAGGACCACCTTCCAATTGGTGGATTTCTTTAGTTCACATGGACCAATCAAAATGCTTGTTGCTGGTTCCAACACCTCTGCTGCCCTCACAGGTAAGACATTAAATTGCCGCAATGAGAGTGTTTTGGTTCATAGTGACGATGAGTAGGTTTCCAATGACAACCGTAGAATGAAAATTCAGTTGCTTTGTTGTATCTCCTGTGCCATCAACTGCCAGCTATTAGCGTATCAGTCAACTATCTATATTCCCATAGCTCATCATTCCCTTATTTTTGCTCATCATTCCGGCCTTCTTTTAGAAAGTGGTAAGCTGTTCACATGGGGTGACAACACGGAGGGTCAGATCGGCCTGGGGAAGGAGATGAATTCTTTGACCCCCCGAGAGGTCACGGTGGGTCGGCCGGTATCCTGGGTGTCCTGTGGATACTACCACTCTGCTTTTGTCACCGGTGAGACGATTGTACCAAAGCCTGTACTTCACCACTGTCAACAGGGCCTGCGTGTTATCAGTTCCACTGCATTTTAGGGATATGGAGCTACCCTATAGCTGTTAGTTGGTAGAATATTGTTTAAGGTTAAATATGATCATACGGAATTACGTTAATACATTAAATCAATGAGGAGGCGTTGTGGATCCTGTTTTTTAACAGTTGACGGGGACTTGTACACCTTTGGGGAGTGCGACAGCGGCAAACTGGGATTGGCCACGGGTCAGTTGGCTGGGCACCGGGTGCCCCAGCATGTAAAGGGCATCACAGACCGGGTGACCCAGGTGGCATGCGGAGGCGGGCACACCGTGGCTTTGACTGGTAGGTAGCTTGGTAATGTGTGTAAATAGACTCGATCCTTTCCACACAAAGTAGATTAAAAAACAATGGAAAGTCGTGTTTAAACTTCTAACCTGTCCGTCCCTGTTTGATGGGACTCTAGAGGACGACCTGTACACATTTGGCCTGGGTCAGTTCGGCCAGCTGGGCCACGGGACCTTTATCTTTGAGGCGCGGCTGCCCAGATCGGTGGACCACTTCAGGAAGGGACGTGTTCGACACGTGACGTGTGGGGAGAACCACACTGCTGTCATCACAGGTAAACAGACCACCTTTTCGGCCCAAAACATCCTAATTCAGAAAACTTTACAAAGACACAGTGAAAGTGCTGGCTTTTATGCAACAGCAGCACTACTTTTTATTTTCAATTATTTTGAAATAACCTCCCTTGCCACTTTCATTCATTTCTTGCGTCTGTTAAGTTCATTAACATGTGACATGGTTGTCATGGCTTCAGACAGTGGTCTTGTCTACACCTTTGGGGATGGCAGATATGGGAAGTTGGGACTTGGAGAGGAGAACTTCACCAATCAGTTCAAGCCCACTTTATGTCCTCGCTTCCTCAAGTATAACGTCCAAGCGGTATGTACATCATGCGTTTAACTCACGGCTGAATGGTACTTTAAGCTGATTCCACTTTAACGTCACTGCATTTAAAGTCTTTCACGTTTATTTCAAATTTAGCCCTGTGATGATTGCTTGATGTCGGCTCTTCATGTGCCGGTTTTTCTTGTGCGGGATAGAGGTAATTTTCACTTTGTGTGTGTTTCAGGTGGCTTGTGGGGGTTGTCACATGCTGGTTCTAGCCAAGCCTCGAGACAAGAGCTGCGAGGAGGTGACTCTGGAGGAGGGTGATGTCACAGAGGACTACCTGGACAAGTCCTTCACTGAGCTCCTAGGGGACACCCTCATCTTAACCCCTGCTACCCTGAAAGGGAGCCTCTCTGCACGTGTCAGGAGGAGAGAAAGGGTGAGTACTGATTCCAGGGGTCCACCCAGGGCCTGTTGGAACCCTTTAGACTGGAGTGTTAGGAGTTTGTTTTAGCATTAGCGCAGCTCATAGGAGACCCATCCCATCCTTTGGCTAACTAAGCTAACCCCGCTACCTAACCTTTTTCTCTGTGTTCCAGGAGCGCTCCCCGGAGCAGTTCGGGCTCATGTTCCGCACCCTGCCTCCTCTGACATCCAGCCACCTCGACACCTCCTTGCCCGTGTCCAGCCAGACCATCCCGTCCAAGCTGCCCCCCATGGAGCAGAGCAACGGAAAGGTGCACAAAGGCATTCACCAACACAGGAGCACTGGGTCTAGCAGCACGGGTATTTACACTCAACTACGTCGCATTACATTCCATCGCAGGCATATACGTTTTGAATGTGGAACTAAGGAAACATGCGTACGTCCCCACTGCCACCGTTCAAACTCTTCCCTGAGCTTATTTTATCATATTTTTTATCATTTTTCTTCACGTCAGAAAGGAGGTTTGATGAAAGAGACGTCGGCGCTGTGGAGAACGTGACGGACACCGAGAGCGTTAAAGGCCTGGGAGACACCACGGACCTCCTCAACATGGTGAGTCGCCGGCCCACGTTTGTGGGGAGAAGGATGGGGCAGCGTCTACCTTAACCTGGTGTTTCCAGAACGTTTGTGTCGCGTACATTCTGGGGCCTCCGTACAAATGTGAACAGTGTTAAGGACTGTTTTTTATTTCTCTTCATGACAGACTCACGTGATAAAAATGGACCCATGTGACAAGACCCTGACGCTGTCTCCAGTCCAGAAGGTACGTCGCATACACAGCAAAATGCTCACAGAGGGTTTTTTTTTTTCTTCATAATATGGTGAAGAATGTTCCGGACACATGTCAGCGTGACTTCCCGGCGTGATCCGTTTCAGTCCGAGCATAATTAAGGGCAAGCTTACCTTCATCTCTTAATTTCTACTCTATACATTCTACTTCCCTGTAGCCTTTACATTTGCTATCTATTTCATTTGCTCCCTGTGTTTATTTTCACATTGTTTCCATTCCTCACTCCGCCCTCTCTGCATGCCTGTTCGCTCTGTTTCCTCTAACACATGCGCCTTTGTTTTTGTGTTTTCACCCTTTGCTTTCTGATGCTGGCGATAGAGGAAGGGTAAGTTGGTGAAAGAGCATGGTACGGCTGGGGAGAGGCCGGGGAACTCGTCCTCTAGGAGGACGGTTGACACAATGCGTCGGGCCCTTCCCACGGAGCTGCTGAGGAAACCCGGTGAGAGATCTCTGCCGGCAGAGAAAAGCCCACGCCGCAGGGCCGCCCAGGGCAAAGGCAGTGGCAAGGAGAATCTAGTTACGGCTATGGAGGAGATAAAGCCAGCCGAGCCGAAGGCTGGCGCTGCTGCGCCCAAGCCAACTGGCTTGGGCAACGCTAGCGATGCCAAAACTCGAACCCGTCCCTCTATACAGAAAAGCCAACTGCTAGCGGTGGAGAGAAAAGGCAAGGAAGTGAGGGAGAAATTTGTAGCAGAATCTAAGGCGTTACAAATGAAGAGTGCAGCCAAAAGTCAAAGTACAGATGTCAAAAATACCCTCCTAGAGGTCAACCCAAAATCCACGAAGGTGAAAAGTCAACTTACAGTGGGACAAAATCGGCATTTTGGCCTTAAGAACACACCAGAAAGCCAGAGTAGCACAAATTCTGGAGACCTTAAGCTAGCTGATGCTCTGCGTGTGAAAAAGACGACCAAATCAAAAGAACCAGTAATGGTATTGGAAGTGCCCAAGGACTCCACGACTGAAGAAGAAAAGGGCAGACCGGAGACCGCAGAACCACCTGAGTGGACCTCGCAGCGCACCTTACTCACCGGAGTGGCCTGTCTGGTGTCAGGGGCGGGGCTAGCGGCGGCGGCGGCCAGTCAGGCTGGTTCTCACCAAGCGGGAGAACCAGTCCAGAGACAGAGCAGGGCAGAGAGGTTCACCAGACAGATCGCTGAGGGGACACGGTCTTCTTGGAGCGAGTGCTCTGAATCTATGGCCTCTCAATCAGGAGGAAAGAGCATGGCGGTCGGCATCAACATCAACCCCGCCCCGGGAAGCGCCGATCAGGGGGCAGAGAAAGAGGAGTGCAGGTCCTCAGCCGGTCCACCAGACAAGCGGGGACGTGGGAAGAGGAGAGGGGAGGAGAGCGCCGGCGAGACAGAGAGCGCCGGCGAGACGGAGAGCGGCGACGGTCGGACGTCAACCAGGCAAACGAGCGAGGGTAAGGACGACGAAAGTGATGGAGGGGTTGGAACCGGTGCAGGAAGTGGGGATGGAGGGGAGGAGGACGTAGCGGGGATCAGTCGCCAGGTTACCGGAGAGGGTGACGACACCGTGAAGGTGGAGGATAGAGGGAACTCTGAATCAGAGGAGGAGAGAAGAGGAGCAAATGAGCACTGGAAGAATGAAAAGGAGCAAGGCCAAAAGAGTGAGCCTGAGGTCGCGGAGGAAGGGGAGAATTGGTTAGAGGAGGAGGATGTTATGAGTAGCAGCGCGGTAGGAGAGGGAGAGAGTGTGGGAGAGGAGGTGGAAGTGAGTGCGGGTGAGGAGAGCGAGAGCAACTTGAGTGAGGATGAAGAGGAAGAAGAGAGTGGGGAAGCATCGCAGGGTGAGACTAGGAGCAGTAGTCAGGAATCTGAGACTGAGGACGAGGAAGAGGTAGAGGATGGAGAGAAAGAGGAAGCAGAAAGTGAGGAAAAGAATGAGAGTGCAGAATCTGTAGAGGAAGATGACAGTGAGGTGGACAGAGAAACGAAGGCAGAGGATGAGGAGGAGAGTACTGCAGAAGAGAGTAGTACTGTAGCGGAGGAGAGTAGTACTGCAGAGGGAGAGAGTAGTACTGCAGAGGGAGAGAGTAGTACTGCAGAGGGAGAAAGTAGTACTGCAGAGGGAGAAAGTAGTACTGCAGAGGGAGAAAGTAGTACTGCAGAGGAGGAGAGTAGTACTGCAGAGGAGGAGAGTAGTACTGCAGAGGAGGAGAGTAGTACTGCAGAGGAGGAGAGTAGTACTGCAGACGGAGGGAGTAGTACTGCAGAGGAGGAGAGTAGTACTGCAGAGGAGGAAGAAGATGGGGGGGAGGCTGAGAGTGAAGGGGAGGATAAAAGTGAAGGGGATGGAGATGATAATCAGGGTGACGTGGAGGAGGAAGAGGATCAGGGTGAGGAGGAAGAGGATCAGGGTGAGGAGGAAGAGGATCAGGGTGAGGAAGAAGAGGATCAGGGTGAGGAAGAAGATGAGGATCAAGGTGAGGAGGAGGAAGAAGAGGAGGAGGAAGAGGATCAGGGTGAGGAGGAGGAAGAAGAGGATCAGGGTGAGGAGGAGGAAGAAGAGGAGGAGGAAGAGGAAGAGGATCAGGGTGAGGAGGAGGAAGAAGAGGATCAGGGTGAGGAGAAGGAAAAAAGTGAAGGGGTGGGAGAAGAGGATCACAGTGAGGACGAGGAAGAAGAAGAAGCAAGAGAGGCCGAAGAAGAGAGTGCAGCCAAGGCAGAGGACGAAAATGAGGAAGAATCAGAAAAACAGGAAGAAGAGGAAGTGATTGAAAAAAGGAAAAGTAAAAACAAAAGTAGCAGTTCCAAACCGAGGTCAAGTAAAGGGGAGGCCTTCTGGGAAGATGTTTTACCTCAGTACCTCAATCTCAAATGACGGTAACAAACAGACTTCACATGACTGTTCCAAACCGGTGTTGTTGGCCAACTCTAACACTTTTAGCTGACTATTCTAATGCCTTTTTTGTAACTCCTACTGTTTTATTTATTTAATCGTTATGATTTGTTAAGTATTTATTTAGGTCAAATTCATGTCCACAGCCTTTTCTATTTTACACAGCAGCTGAGAATGAATTCTAAAATGTTTTTTAAACCCCTTCTGTGATAATTACCAATACTTGAAAATTACTTTTAGTAGACTTTGTTCTCTGTGAACTTTTTTCATAACCGTGTTTTGATGTATGTATATGATACTACATAATTGTTTTGTTAAGGTTTTTAAAAATAAATATTGTTTCTGCGAAAAGAACAGCGACAAGAACTACTCCCAACATATACTGCCCATATCGTGTCATTTCATTCCTCCCGTTCTCTACACATGAATACATTGTATGGTTTGCATTAAACCGTTCCAATGGCAGGTGGGATGCCTTTTCTTTATTTCTATCATTTTAGCCCAGTAGTAACTTTGTCTGTAGCGCTGTAATCCCTTAGCAGCCATCTTGTCTTCCTCCAGTCCATTTAGTGCTTAGTCTTCTTCGTGCGTGCGTGCCTATGCGTGCGTGTATTCTTGTGCACGCCTTCCATTTTCTCCCCTTTGACTACATGTTGTTACCCAAATTACAATCGATTGTTTGGACCAGTCTGCCTCACCCACTCATACCTTTTCGCAGGATTTAGGAGATGAAGAGAGGGGTAAAGAAGAGGATGATGAGGAGGAGGAGGAGGAGGAGATTAGCACAGAGGAGAAAGAGGAGTCTGAGGAGACAAACGGACAGCCGTTAGCGTGTCCGAGCCAGTCAACGTCACCTCCCCTCCAGGTGCGTAATCCGACAGATCATGTTAAACCACAGTTGAGGATTTGTGCGCTCCTTACCTACTAAAACGGAGCGGACTCTTTCCAGGCACTGCAGGATCTGAAAGAAGAAGCTCTCCCCGCCAGAGTTCAGAAAGGTAAGGATTAAATTATTTTCTGAAACGACTGACAAGCGAGTGAACGGTCTTCCAACTTTTTATGTTGTTAATCATTTCCCGTCTTTGTGCTGTGGGTGGATTAGTATGAAGTATAAGTGTGTTGTTTCTCGTCGGGGAAGGTGAGCCCGGTCGATTGGCTCCGGCAGAGCTGAGCTCTGCATCCTGCATCCAGCCGCGGAATGGAAGGCCACAGGACAAACCAAAGAGCCAACCAGAGGACCACCGAAAGGTAAGACACAAAGGCATCTGAACAAAAAGTACAAGTTTAAGAACAGAACCACTTTATACAGCTGTGTGAACGTCAACAATTGGCCGGGTCAGACCTCATTTTGTTCTTTCCTCTCTCCTGTCCTCAGCTGTCACTGTTCAAACGCCTTTCCTCCTCCAAGCCCAAGCAGGCAGAGAACGTCAAGTCCCCAGCAGAGGGAACCGGTGTTGGGAATCTGCCTGTCAGTTCCAACGGTCCCTCTGCAGGACTGGAAATCAGAGACCCAGCAGAGAGCCAAACTTTCGGTGCTCAGGCCCCTCTTAGAGCCCCATCTGGCCCAGGTGGTAGAGGTAACCACTCTGCCACCTGCAGTCTACTGTGACTCTACTTGATGGCTATTGGAGGACTTGACTGGCAGCAGCAACCAATGAAAACCCTTGTGCCTTGTGTTGAAGAGGATGCTGGTCAATTTGAAACCATAGGCAACTACTCCACTTTCACCACTAGCTAACACAAAGTGACCTATTTATTTACATTCAGTCCCAAAACCTTCCTATATGTAAATGTTTTTACTGTATTTAAAACACCCAAACATTTATTTAACCACAGTGTGTTTTTATGATGTCGTTTTCAAAGTGCATTTTAAAACTGTGACAATTTCCAAAATATTTATTGCAGACTGAATTACACAAAATGCACACTTGCACTTTAAAAATAACGTTATAATGTGTTTTCAGGGAAATATGAAAATGTATTGTGTGTCTTCTGATCTTTATATATTCTGATTTTGATATAGATTATATTTTCATTGTCTTTTAAACAAATTTGTCTCGTACATTTATTACAGTTCTGGTGTGACAATCATTGATTTATTTGCATATAGGTAAAATAACAATATTCAACATTTTAATCGTTTTTACTTAAAATATAAAATAAAAATAAAATAATGATAATGTAAAAAAGACAAAAGCGCCATCTTCTTTTGTCCCATGTTGTTTATAAGATCGCTCGCTAGATGGCAGTGTTGGCAGAAGCTCAGTTAAGTTCGTCCTTTCCTCCACTTGTTGACCACATGTGACAGCAAACAGGAAATACACACAAAACTACCGTTCATATCGGTTGATAAAGAGAGTCAGTGAAAGCAACAACTTACACATTATTACTGAGAAATAAGCTTATTTTCTCGCTTTCAAGAAGGCGAGAATGGAAGACATTTCCGGCGAAGAAGTACTGAAGATGGTAATTTTGTTGCTGTGTACTTGTGTCAGATACCTGGCACAACGACATCAGACAGCTAATGTTAGCTAGCGCGTTAGGCAATTCAGCTTCCTATAGCGTAAAGTAATCTATCTGGTTGACACCTTACACTGTAGTATTGTTGTCTGTCAGACAACAAAAACCATATGCAGTTAAGGTGGACCAGACGACAGACCAGCTATGTTTGAGCTATGTGTACTACATTGAAAACCATCATCTATTGTATTTGTATATAACTGTGCATCGCTGTTTAACCTGTTAAAAGTCTCGTTTAGACTCAATGTTTTACATTGTTTTTAGGGCTCTTTCAATTCGGAAGAGGCTAGTAACTCGGTGAAAGAGGTAAGTACATTCTGTTGAGAATCAAGATATTGAAGCAAGTTTGAATAAACAAACGGGAATGTGTTTTGGTTTTTTTTAAGTATACTTTCAGTTATCAATACTGTAATTGACAAAGAGGTATCATGTGAAACGTTATTCTCGGTGCTCCAGAGGTGTTATGATGTCTGTGTCCCCAGATGAGACTACTGACGCACTCCTATCCCAGTTTAGACATGACTCTGAATACAGCACTGTATACATCAAGTCCCGTGCTCCCCCTGCCTGCAGGGGCCAGCCTTCACAGCGCTGTGTGTGTGTGTGTGTGTGTGTGTCTCTCTCTCTCTCTCTCTCTCGGTCTTGCAGTGTATACAGAGCATCATCGGAGAGGAGAGCTACAGACAGGACAGTGTTAACCAGTGGACAGCCAAGATTGTGGAGCAAGCCCTCACCCTGCTCGTCAAACAGAGCAAATCATTCAAGTACATCGGTATGCCGTCTCCCATTGGTCAAACGTGACAAATAACGCCAGTGGTGAAACATGTCACAAAACAACTTAAACTCCTGTCTGTTGCTTTGCAGTAAGCTGTGCCGTCATGCAGAAGTGTGGAGCTGGTCTGCACACGGCTAACTCCTGCTACTGGGACACTGCCGCTGATGGTAAGATGAGATCCGCTACTTTGCAGTTCCCTGTGATGTTCACTAAAGCAGCCCACCTCAGTAAATTCAGCCATGTTGCAGCGAATTGACCCTGTAACTGTTCTCTTCCACTCAGGAAGCTGCACTGTGAAATGGGAGAACCGGACCATGTACTGTGTGGTCAGCGTGTTTGCTGTGGCCTTAATATCTTAGGCAAGGACCAGTCGAGGTCATTCCATACGAGAAACAAAGTGCAATTCCGCAAGGGGCTACCAGAGTATTCAGTAATAAGTAGCTCACTGTTTAGTCGGATATTTCGGATGAGTTGAAATGCTGTCTACCTTGAATAGACTATTGACATTCTTTGCATCAAATCACAAAACTGCTGGCTTTTAAGCTGCTTTCTTACATTATCACCAATGTTCCAACTTAGTTTAGGGTTGACCTCCTTATTAGAGGCCAGGGTAACGAATAGGCATAGAGATTTAGAATGTGGGTGTTTGATGCCAACAACTTTTCTTCAAAACTACAATGTGTCATACACTTACATGTACTTTCATTTGTGAAAATTAGAAGTTGTAAGATGATAATTTGTTTGGATCACCTGCTACTCCGTAATTAAATAAAACATGTATAATGTTGTTTTCAGCTGAATCTGTAGTGTTCTTATATTTCAGTCAGGTTTCAGAAGATCTATTTAAAATAAAAACAAGTGAAAATACTTGTGAGATTGATATATCCCAAGCCCATCTATAGTTAGGAAGTTGTGACATTATAAACAGCTTTTCTTAAACAGGAAGTGCAGACATAATCACTTCAGCACATGGCATGATCAAAGGGGAGTTTTATTTATGACTAAATCAAAATATTGGACCTTTTTCTTTGTTGCAGCACCTTTTGCATGAAAATGCCCCTGTCCGAAATAGAAAGGTTTGAATCGTGGTTTCTTTCAAATAACCGAAGTGTCACTTATTTGAAAGAAATTGAACCTCTTTCAGTGTGTACACTAGTGCAATGCTAGCTAATAACCACAAGATTCTCAAAACCGGATCTGAATCACTTTTTTTTATTATTATTAAATTTACACATACTAAGAATTTTACAAAAAAAAAAATCCTTTAACGTGACACATTCTTACAGAAAACTCACACAGAAGGACATTACTATCAGTCCACAAGACGTGAGTTACATCTCAGTTAGATTCCTTCTGCAGAGGCTTATCTGTTGTTTTTGGAAGTTATTCACGTTTCTATCTTTTTCACAACATCTTTAAATGAAACAAAAAAACATGCTGACGCATTCACTCACATTTGGTTAAGGCTGCGATGTTCATTTTTTAAAAGATTGTTTTATATAAGGTGTTTAGTTCTGTTAAATTACATTGTTTAGAATTTTTTGAAGTCCTATGATATTCATGTTAAAAATTTGAGGGTAGACAAATAAAATACAAATAAATACTTACCACCCAAATAAATGGCTTTAGTTTGACTTGAGTTTTGCACTGCACTGTAGCTGATATGCATTGAACTTCCATATTATGTACTTGATATTTTTGTGTGACTCCTCAAATACATTCCGGCACATCCAAATGTATTTCTAACAAGCCGTAATTCCACACTTTACGGAGTGGGGCTTCAATGGTAAGCAACCATAACTTTTACTCTCTGGCACTTTTGGTTCATTTGACTTTTCTGACCTCAATAATAAGAGGAATGCTGAACTTGCGTGGTCAGCAGACACTGTACACGTCTCCATGTGTTCACTGGTCACTCAGAATTACTGTGAATGAAATCAACAGAAATGCGTCCCTTTGCCCAGCTCACGGAAACACCGCTGCTATAGAATCTGCAGAGGTAGTAACCTAAATCTCACACCAAACTATTTCTTTTTTGCTAATTTAATTACATTCATAATTTAATTACATTCATACTTCAAAACATTTAAAGCATCTGAAACAGGAAGGAAAATGGTTTTGAAACTCAAGAGTTTCCATGTTTGCACATTTATATTGCAGAAGGAGAATAAGCTACTGGCCTGCTGTGGTAACTATGTTAAGGTTTTGTAACTTCTTTGCAGATTTATGCAATCCATTGTGAAGTCAGTTTGGGGAGGTGTTCTATTGGAGAAGTTCAGGATCATAATAGCAATCGCTCACTTCTGTTTTAGTCCTGAAACTGATCTGATAAATGCATCTGAGATAATGACATTTGGCTTGAGATCAACTGTTCTGTTTCACTCCTAAAAAACACATTTCAAAACAGTGACTGTTTGGTAGAACAGTTAACAGTTAGTATTGTAAAGTGTCTGGGTCCCTGCGACTGAGCAAAACTCACTCTGATGACCAAGTATGAGCGTCCCTAAATCGTCATCAATGTTATTGGAGGAGTATTAGAAATTTTCCTTGTTGAAGATGAATTTAACCCCAGCTTCGGAGTGAGACAGACACTGCTTCTCCAAGGCTTTACCCAACAAGGTAGGACCGCACAGGAACACACCTACTTTAGTACTGGACACACGGACACACGGACACACAATGATTATTCATGTAACACATTTTGACATTTAAGTACATATACCAAAATTACAGTAGATATTATATGTCTCAGGTGTATGCTAGTTGTGTTAACTGTCGTTTTATAGGCACTCACTTTGGATGCTTTGTGCCAATAACGCTGAACTCATTGTCCCAGTTTGGTTTCCCATACAGAGTCTTCTGCTTCAGTCCTGTGATAGGGTCGTTCTCCGCCTCATGATGAACTCTGAAGTGGGCCGCCTTTTGTAAAACAATATGATTTTCAAGGTCCATTTTATAATTATGCAGTGTTCCACTCCCATCTACGGACAATGGTTATGTAAGCGGTAAGGCACGAGGGGGTGGTGTGGTATATGGCCAATATGCCACGGTATATTGGCCATATGCTACAAACCCCTAAGATGCCCGCCATGCTATGTTAAACTGGTTATCGTCATGCGTGAAGATGTAAAACTACATGTGTCAGTGCTGTGTATCTATGTGTCTTTGAGTCAAACGCTGCACGATTAGCCAAACGTGTCATTGTAGTTGTGAACGCGGCCAACCTCGTTCTCTTTCCAACGGGTCAGGTAGATGTTGTAGCTTAGGAAGTCCGCCATGTTTTTCGAAGTCATCTGTCGCTCCAGGGACTGCAGCAGGTCAGCGAACCATTCAAAGGCCTGGGTCTCAGGGCACAACCAGTAGAAATAGATCTGGTATGGAGGACATGGAAGAAACATCCCCCATCAAACAAGAGGCAGGTAGCCTAGCGGTTGGAGCATTGGGCCCGTGACTGGAAAGTCCCAGGTTCAAGTCCCAGGGAAAACAACACTGTTAAATATGCCCTTAGCCCTTGAAGTGCCTGTAAATTGTTTTTTTTGTTTTTTTTACATCTAACAATATGTGTAGTGTAACCAAAGGAAGTTGACAAAAGTAATGTCTGTCCATTATTGCACTGTGGTCCCTGTCAAGAGGGATATTGGTGAAATGAAATGGGGAAGTACACTAAAACGGTTATAGTGAGAAATCCCAGTCAGACAGCCAGTGTGCCTGTCTCACCTTCTTGGTGAAGACATTCTGGTTCTGCTGGATGGTTTTGTACCACACCGACTTGAGAATGGAGGCAAATGGCGTGACCCCGATGCCGGCACCGACCAGCATGACCACCTCGTAGTTGAACACATCCTCACTGGCCGTGCCGAACGGACCGTCTATCAGCATCCTATTTGCAGGGAGAGAGTCGCGGTTGGAAAAGTGGCATTTCTACAGTAAAACGTTTACAAATATATTGAAGAGTTGCTGGCTTGAAAATGTCACAAAGCTGCCATTAAAATGTACTTCAGTAAAAAACATGTATTCGGATGCAAGTTACTTCCCCTGACTTTAACTTCACAGTAAACACCATTACACATTCCACATCCTTTTTTGTTTTTAAATGACAGCCCACTTTACACAACGTTGTCATGCGGGGACACAAATTCCAAAATGGGGGCCTAAAAACTCGAATCAACCAAATTGCTATGTAACAACCGCAACGTTAGAGCAAAGTGGACGGGTTCTTCGCTCTCTCTCCGCTTTCAGCCGCATACTTAGGCAGTTCCCATGCGTCCTGGGTCTCGTCCTTGTCCCCACCACAGGCCTCGTACAGGCCCTGAGTCCAGTCGCCCACGATGCGGATGTGGACGCTGAAGTGGTCCTCCTCGGGGGCGGAGGTGAGGGTGAAGGGGTGCCACTCCAGCGCGGAGATGGGCGGACACTGCATGAAGACGTACTGGCCCACTTCCATCTTGAAGCCCTTCATCTTCATCTGCAGCTCCAGGGTCTTGGATGGGTGCATAACCACCTGGGGGGAACGGAAGTGTTTGACGAAAGGAACTTGTGGAACTGTTGGGAGTGTAGGTGTGAAGGGCGCAACGCTGTTTCCTAGCCACCTTTCTGACAATAACTAAAAATCATGGCTTCCTTCTTTTCGCACTGGCTTGTAAGCAGAGGAGAAAGGGACCGTTAGACGAAGAAAACAACGACAAAGAAATGGCCTGTTGGGGTGTAGAGTCAAGCGTCAAGGAGAGTACTGACCTTGGTGATGACAACTTTCTGTTGGGAGCGGTAGAACCGGACCATTCTCTCACATACATAGAGGATCATAGGCCCCACCACCCACTTCCACGTCTGAACAGGAAAACAGCAGAAAAAAAATGGTCACATAAAAAGAAGAATCATAATCCTCAAGTCGTGAAATTGCAAACCTAAGTATTAGCTCACCATAGGAGGGTTCCCAGCAAATTCAGGTTTAGGGCAGAAGGTCCCGTTCTCTCCCCATGTTTCAAAGTGATTGGCACACTGCAACGGATTGTGTGCCCGGAGATTTGTCTGCCCTCGGACGATTCGCCTGTGGCAAACAACACAGCGAAAAAACACAGAAGGAAAAAACGGTAGCTTTTTTCAAGATATGTTTTTGTTTTGGGGCATGTTATGGTTTATTCAGGATAGGCGCCGTGTGAAAGATACAGAGGAGTATTTTTGGTGGAAATAGAAGTGGGACGAATTCTGACCTAAGCTATGCTGCAGTAGTATCCAAGACGACCTAACAACACTTATATAATGCTTCTTTACTTGTCATGTGATGTTATTATCTCTGTTGAACTCACTCAAAATGGCTGTCACAGTGAAACAATGAATATGCATGGTAGTGGGTTGTCACTGACTCACCCAAACCCATGAAAGACAAGTCCAATGAAGAAGATGACGAACAGATGGTGGGTGTACCAAAAGACCTCAAAGTAAGACCTGCGGATGACCTCCATGGATGATGTTATGATGAGGATGAGGGCCAAAGTGATGACCACGCCTGTTAAACCCGCAATGGTGGTGAACATCACTATGGTCGGGTTCTGAGCCAATCCGGGAGGAGGAGGATTTCAGAAGTCATTGGCAATAATATTAATAACAATACGGGATGAGTAGTTGATAAATGCTGTCATGTTGATGCCTCTGAGGGAGTATGGAGGTGGAGTTACGGAATACTTGCTTAAGTTTATTAAGGAAGTTGATGTTGCAACATGCTTCCCAATGAACCAGCACACTGAATTTCCTTCAACATAATTGAAAGTGATATTTTTGTTAAACATTTTATGATGAGCATCTCCAGGCTGATTCTAGGAAAGGATATTTTTTGTGTTTTCAATGGTATAGTAGTTCTCTCCACTCAGAGGCAACAGTACATGAGTAATGAAAGAAAAATAGCGTGTAATGGAATGGGAATTTACTGTTTGTTATTATTTTACAAAGAGTCAATATCATGTCAGATGTTATGCATTTAAAAAGCCTTTAAAACTGGTACGTAACAAATGAATGTGTCACAGGCAGTCAAAAACGTAATGAAGAATCAAGATGTTTTACAGAATCCTTACGGTCTCGTTTGTTCTAATGGGGTTCAGGAAGGAGGCATTGTCTCCATTGCCGATCTCGGACAGGACAAAAGGCAGAAGACTACTGTTCCTGTCCAGCTGGGCCCCCATGAACCACTCAAAGTTAAACAGGTGGGCAACGATATGGACCGCTGGGGATGGACACAAGAAAAGCAGAAATAAAACCGATGGCTCTGGTTTGATGGCAATAAATACCCTATGAATCCAACAAAACCAAATGTAAACAAAACACATGAAGTCAGTTTGGTACCTGTATGAAATCCTATCATGTAAGCCACCAGCTTGTGAAAAGTAAGGTTTCTGTCCAGTTGTCGAGCAGCTGTGCGACTGCAATGCTGAATGTGGAGGAAATGTTGTTGGAGGGTTAGTCAAGCAATTATTTGTAGCATTGTGTGTGTTTCATAATGAGGGGTTCAGGGTAAATGGTTCGCGGGATTTTCAGTATTTCCCAAGAGGGTCAAATTGACCTGTCTGTAATACTGTGAAAGTCATGACCACTCCCATCCCATCCACCCCGGGTCGGAGATTGTACCTGGATGGAGCCGCGGAGAAAGGAGAGAAGATTTCGACAAACTGGCAGCAGAATGAGCATACAGTTGAAGTTGAGACAGGCTGCAGGAGCCCTGGCCCAAGAGAGGGCTTGCTGTTGAGACAAGAGAGCGGGAGAAGAAGCAGGGTTCATTAGTCAAATAAAATAATTTCACTGGTAAGAGGTACTCTGCTACTGAGAAAAAAGGAGAGACATCGACAGAGTCAGTTTCACTTCTGGGTGCTGTTAGCCTAGCCACCTGGGCTGACAGTGGAGTACGTGTTTTTGCCCATGCAACCAGCTGTGACCACTGGCTAAATATAGGTTATTAACTTGTGATTCCGTTTTTGTTTAAAAAAACGTTGAAAAAAATCATTGTCACACAAGACTGAGTATAGATATTATTATCTTTCTTGACACCAATTAATATTTTGTGTATGCGCAAATGTACGATTTTGATTCTGAGACACCCAACATCCAAATGTAATAATTTTGAGTGGATTTTAACATCCTTGCTACGTTAGTCCATGTTGACAAATACTACTGATTAATAATAACATATCTACACAGTGTGCTTGAGCTTTACGCATAATTTGTTAAATCATTTCTAATATAGAAACAATTGCATTTTTTTCAAACTTACCCCAAGTAGGACTCTTGTATAGAACCATCTGTCAGTAAGGAAGGCCATGTAGAAATGGACAAACAAGAAAGCGTTGATCCCCAGCCATACCAGCTAAAACACAGCCATTTTGCCTGGTTAGAACTGTAGACCATTATATCCTAATCAATAATGTAGATCAGCTGTGGATGTGAATTTGACAGACTTACAATGACAAAGATCGAAAGTCCCTCGTTTGCAGCAAAGTTGCCCATTGTTATAAGAGAATTGAGTGTGAGAGAGAAAGGATTATTGAAGTAGAATAAGGCAATGATGGTCTGAGCATATATAGTGGTCTAGAGACCAGGAAGTTTCAAACTCAGGTTTGATTTGTCATTTTTACAACAACTCCTGTGAGTAAGGGCGTATCTCAATAGTCCAACACATCTTCCTCTTTTCATATCATTTACACCGATCTGAAAATAAAGTAAAAGGTGAAAGCAGCATAGTGGGTACTTATTTCGGTTACACAGAACTAAAATGATCTCACACAAGTGTGTCATTCCCAGATCATGAGAGATAAAGTGGGTTTCTATACCAATTATTTGCTTTAACAAATCCAGCTTCATCCAACTGCATGTGTCGAAGAAGGAAATGAAAAAAGGACAGAAAGGCAATTAAGATCACTGAGATATCCCCAAACTGTGTTATTTCTTCATAGAAGAAGCAACAACTTTGGTCATCTTAAAATGTTGCTTCATGACAACCTTTTCATGTCATTATATGGGCATTGATGTCGAACACTTCATCTCCATGGCCAGTGATTTTAGTTCAGATTAGGTAAAGGTTGATTTAAAAAATTGTTTCTAATATTTAAATAAAATGTTATATTATGGGTAGTCTTATACTTACAGTTATTAGAAACATGTTTTATACCATGTTAAAAACAGTAGTATTTGTCAACATGGACTACCGTTGCAAGGATGTTAAAATCCACTCAAAATTATTACATACACGTGTGTATAGCCTATATGTTTATATCCTAAAGCGAACATGTAATTTTCTGACACCTGATCATTTCAGAATGTGGAATAATCATGAGTAAGTGGTTTGACCATCCACTTAACAGATATTTAGAAACAAGCCGTTTCTGAATACCTGTTTCAAACAACGGCAAATACACCCCCCCCCCCTTTTTTTACCAGATTACATGAGTCGGCTCAAGTTATCGTCTCTCTAAATCAGCCTACCTAACCTCTTTGCTCTAACTTCGAAGAATCGACACATCAAACGTACAGCCTCAACATTTTGAAAGCGGCGCGTCCTTCATTCCAAGTCAGTCGAGATGGACATGCTGTGGCTGCTTTGGTTTCTGTGTGGACGTGCAAATCACCAACACGAACTTTGCATGTGATGCAAGAAGCTTTTCAGCACCCGGAAACTGAACACCATCACCTTACCCAACGAGATCTTATGAGAAACGACGTTAAGGTTATCTCAGGTAGTAGGTTTACTACTCTGCATGCGTGTTTGGGAAACAATATAAAAAAAGTTGACTAGTAAATAATGATGCCTCTGGTTTATACGATCGTCACATTAAGTACTTGCCAAACAATCAACAGCCTTGTGCAAATCTCTTTAGTGACCACAAGAGGTCCCAGTACTACACAATTTCTTCCAAAGGACTTAAAAGTAATTGCAAAAAGAACTGTTAATGTTCCACAAATACAATTCACAATTTCAAAATGTTAATGTATTGGAATACACAGAAATGTCATGTCTGTAAACGTATGCCTCTCCGTTTGGCCACAGGGCGCGGTCCAGTGATCCTTTACTCCGCAACAAATGCAATCTCTTGACGATGTTTTAAGCTTTGTGGAGTAGCAGCCCAGCGGAGGTCCAAAAGGTTGTCCAAACAGTTGGACCCGTTCTGAAATAAAACAAGTTATTTTCCACCATACCAGATATGCATAAATACAAATTTGAAAGTCGAAAGAAAGCAACCTTTCTCAGCATTATCGGCTAAATGAGCCACCCAGTTCGGCGTATGGTACATGTCCTTCAAACTAACTTATCCTTAACCAAGTACTGAACTATTTATTGTAATAGTTAATTAATAATGTGTCTGACTGTCTGAATAAAGAGCATGGTTAGCAAAGAGAATAGGCTGCATATAATGGATTTATGATCATCACTGCCCTCGGTAGTTTAATTGTGTTGAAATTCCCAGGTGTATATCAGTGTTTGTCAAAGATACTGAGTAATTAAAAAACGGAATCAGTGCATGTTCTTAAAAGGCTGGAGGCTTTGAAAAAACACAGAACATAGATAGCAAGAGGCAGATTGTAATTTCAACAGGCTGCATTTTACCCAATCCCAAATTGTTTTCGGTGGCTGGGCCTACTTAAGGCTTAGAATGTAAATAAGTTTGTGCCATTCAGTTAGCCAGCTAGAGAATACATTTGAATTACTTTACTAGTTATACTGAACTTGTCATCTAAAGTTAGTTTATTATTTTTATTTGGACACTGTCCAATGATTTGCATAAACACTGCTCAAAAAAATGAAGGGACCCATGTAATTTTCACAGTATAACACCAAGTCAATTAGACTTCAGGGATATCAATCTGTCCACTTAGGAAGAATAAAAGATTGTGAATCAGTGTCACCTGTTTTGGTGCAAATGAAAGTGATAACAGGTGCTCTGGAGAGGCAACAGCAAGACAACCTCCAAAAGGGAATGGTGGTGGTGCAGGTGGTGGCCACAGATAATTGCTCTCTCCTTATCCTTCCTGACTGATTCTTCAGTAGTTTTGCATTTTGCTAGTGTACTTGTCACTACTGGTAGCATGAGGCAGTACCTGCAGCCCATTCAGGTTGCACAGGTAGTCCAGCTCCTCCAGGATGGCACCTCCATACGTGCCGTCGCAAGGTTTGTTGTGTCTCCCAGTACAGTCTCAAGAGTATGGAAGAGATACCTGGAGACGGGCCGTTACACGAGAAGACCTGGACAGGTCCGTAGAAGGGTATCAACCCAGCAGCAGGACTGATGTCTGCTCCTTTGTGCGAGGAGGAACAGGAAGAGCACTGCCAGAGCCCTACAAAATGACCTCCAGCGGGCTACTGGTGTGCATGTTTTTGACCAAACTGTCAGAAACAGACTCCATGAGGATGGCATGAGGGCCTGACGTGCTCTAGTGGGACCTGTGCTCACAGCCCTGCAAAGTGCAGCTTGATTGGCATTCGCCAGAGAACACCAAAATTGGCAGGTCCGCCATTGGCGCCCTGTTCTCTTCACAGATGAGAGTAGGTTCACACTGTGCACATGTGACAGACGTGAAAGAGTCTGGAGACACCGTGGTGAACATTATGCTGCCTGCAACATCATCCAGCATGACCGGTTTGGCGATGGGTCAGTGATGATCTGGGGAGGCATATCCTTGGAGGGTCGCACAGACCTCCATATGCTGGCCAACGGTACCCTGATTGCTGTTATATCCTCAGACCCATCATCAGACCTTACACTGGTACAGTCAGCCTCCCGGACGTTATGTATCAGTGCATCCGACGCCGTCAAGTAGCACCAAAGACTGTCCAGGAGTTCACTGATGCCCTGATCCAGGTCTGGGAGGAGATCCCCTAGGACACCATCCGCCATCTCATCAAGAGCATGCCCAGTTATCAGGAGTGCATACAGGCACGTGGGGGTCATACACATTACTGAGTCACATTATGAGTTGCCGTGATGAAATTCACGCAAGTTGGAACAGCCTGTGATTTCAATTGTTTACTTTCATTTTCGGTGTGAGTTTGAATCCAGCCCTCAGTCGGTTGGTGGTTTTGGTTTCCATGGACTGTTCTTACGTCATGTGGTTCTCAGCGAATTACACAATGCACAGTAAAGATTTTGATATATTTTGTTCATCGAGACCCGATGTGTGATTCAAGTGTTCCCTTAATTTTTGAGCAGTGTAGCTTGGTTTTGTTGTAGTGGGGCAATGTAGGTTTCTGGACGTAGCCCAGATTCTTCCAGTATTGCTCCAGTGTAGGGAAGCACCAGTAAAACAAGGCAGTGAAATGAGGGAATATATTATGTTTAGAAATTCTGCAAATCTGCTTAAACCTCCCTAAAACATACTGCTTCATGCCGGGAAGTAGGGTTGCTGCAGCCCCCGTTTTACCGTCAGCACCCCTCTGTCGAGATCTTCACGCTAACAAATTGTTTCCACGCTGCAGGAACAGGTGCGCTTCACAAACATAACAATTCTAGTGCACTATCTGTTCAGCCCGCCCCGAATACAAATTGACCTGTCTCTAAAGATGAATGTACAGATACAGTAGACTCATTGAAAATGCAGAACGGACAGAAGATATTATACTGTCTTTGTGATGAAACTGACATATTGGATCCAGTCATTGTGAATAACAATAAGATGACCTCTCTGTCATATGATGGTATTTACAACAATTACATTTCTAGTTCTATGGAATTTTTCTAATTATTACCTGACAATATTCTTCTTATAGACAGAATTAGCATTCGCTGCAGCTCCAGCTCAACGTAATGAAGACCATGGGGTGAATACACTGATGATTGATTATTTTATGTCCAACAATAGAAAATTGCTTCTCAGTGGGAGAGCTTGTCGTGAGAAAGGCCATGCTGTTGAAATGCATCAACATTCAAGTCTCCATTCACATCTCCATTCCTTTCCACACACAATGCTTGTACGTCAAAAGTCAATCTTATCCTGCGTTGTAATGTTTTGCCATAGAAACGTGTGGTGTAACAACACAGTTGCTGTCTAGATTACACACACACAGACACACACACTCTCCCTTGCTCTGTCTCTCACTCACCCCATTTAAACCATAACACTGAGCGGCATGCTATCCTTCTGCAGCTAAACACACTGTTTTTGTTACCGTGGATCTATTTCATATGGTCTTGAATGCTGACCCCAGATGTGGAGTCATTTGTCTCTGGCTGTATCCTTGGCTCTCTTGTAGTTACATGACCATGCTCCATCTAGCTGTTAGGTCTATCATACTGCATGTGCCTACAGAAATTCAGATAGGTGTGTTCGAATCCCAACTAGATGTTGCTATAATTCCTTGGGTCCTCAAAAAATAATTTACTGAGCTGTGCAAGAGCAGATCTTGCCTGCGCAGAAAGGCCACACAAATGAGTTTTATCTCTCTCCCTTGAATCTTTTTTTCAGTTAATGTTGCATGCCAACTTCAAAAGCGAGTTGTCTGTTTGAGCTCTTTTCCCATCACCCCTGTGTTGTACGCGTGTGGATGTGCGTGTGTGTGTGTGTGCGCGTATGTCTGTGAGAGAGCAAGCGAGACTGCGTGTGGGTTTGTGTTTATGTCCGTGTGTCTCTAGCCTTATATATATATCCTTACTAATATATTCATTCATAAAAATCTAATTACTGGATTGGAATAATGAGGGGTTGTACACTTTGATTTGAAATGGATTGAAGGGGGTAGAGAAATGTCCGTTTTATAGTTTCCAATCAATGCTTAATGACTTCTTTTCAGTCTACAACATGCAGGCTTTCATTCAGCAACTGAATTGTAATTGTTCTGTGCTCTATCCTAATGGCATCTCATTGGTTGCTGATTTGCTCAAATTGATAGAAGGGGATTTTGATTGTTTAACAGTTAGGCTACTGTAGTAAGCTTCATGTTTTGATCAAAGTGATAAGGAGTACTACAGATAGCGTGGAAGGCATACTAACAGGCTGGTTTCAACATATAGCCATATTAGGTTAAGGGGCAAGCATTTAGTCACACTGAATTCAATGAGTTATTTAATGTTTTATAACTCCATCTGAAGATATGAGCTGCAGAATATTGGAAGTGTCAGGGGAATATTTATAAAAAGAATGTTCTGGGAATGTCTCAAATATAATTTCTACAGAAAAAAATATTCTGAACCCATACCCTAATGTCTTATTTTGGTCTTGTGATACAATTGCAATGTTTGAACTGGCTTTCATTTATTTATTTTGAAATTAACCTTTAGTGCTTCACTAGTAGTCATCACAAGAGTTGTAAGCAATACTTCAGAACATAACATTACATTTCCATTTCATAATGAGGTGGGTCATGGCTCATCAGAAAAAAATCAAAATACCGGCAAAACATATATATTATACAGTATATATTTTTTATCCTGAAATGATTGGTTCTTATAAGAGTTTATTATAATTACTACATAAAATATCAGTAGGGGTCTCTGTGGGCCGATGTCGATAACATACAAGCTCATTGATAACATACAGGCTCATTCTGAGTCAAGTTATCAACCTATAAATGTGTTTGTTCTAGTATAAACTGTTGTTACTGTACTGTAGACTGCTAATCCAATAAAACCAATTCCAGCGCACGGTGGGGAAGGGTTGAATGGCCGGTGAACGAGGAGACCCTAGCCTGAAGATGCCCTTACGTACTGACCCAGAATTTGTATTTGTGTCAGCTGCATTACTGATGGGGTTACTGGCAGTCCTCGGTTCAAAAACATGTATTGCAGTATCTCATATTTACTTGGGTTAAATGCACAGGAAAGGCATTTAAATAAGTGGAGTTTAGTGTTTCCAAATATATTCCTGTATTCATCTACCTTATTTAACACAGGACAAATATAAATATATTCTTTATATCACAATTGCTGTTTGGATTGTTTTGTCAAAAATTTGAATTTTTTTGTGCAGTGGCTTTTGTCAAAGGTATTAGGCTTCACTATGGAATAGTAAGCCATTCTAAACACATTACAGAGTGGAAAATAGTGCTTTTGAAGTGATCAGGGGGTCCATACATGAACTTGTTGCAGCTGTAATAAATATCTATGTAATAGGCTGTATTTTCACGTCCCTATTACTGCCTTGGCTCAGGACGCACTGTAAAAGGTCACCATTGTCTTTGTTTTGCCTCAGTTTAACCCAGTTATCCAGTTGAACAAGTAAGGTTAACAGAGTTAACATTTGTCTGGTGGTGTGATGAATTAGATTCCAATCAAGTGTACGGTGTAATCCCATGTTCATTCTGCATGCATGCTCTAGTAATGGAACAAGATAAAAGCAATATTGAAGTCTTCAGCATGCAAACTAAAAACTGCCTCATACGTACTGCATGAAATAAAACCTACTGAGCCTGATGTTTCTAAAACGTCTACAATTAGAATTACATTCATAACTGCTGGTGAATTATTTAGCTTTTTTAAATTTTTTATAGAGGTGAAGCAATCCAGTTCACACAACAATTATCAGCTCACACAACTTCCTTGTTCCTTGTTAGGATGTCATTGGTCCACATTTCTCATTATCATGATTATTAACACTGGTCAGCTCCTACTACTTTATAGTAGCTAGCTAGCAAAACTGAGCCTGTAAATCCTTTATGTCCGGTCCTTTTATCACTGATGTCCTTAGAGCACTAGAACGTAATGGTCTCATTCTCATTTGTTGTCTTTTAAGTTGGATGCTTGTTGCGTACAGTGCTTCGATGGTTTGATTGAAGTATTGGGAACAGGGCTATCCAACCGTGTGCCTCAAGAGCTACCATCCTGAAGAGATTTTTGCTCCAACCCAACTTGGATTCAATTTATTAACCAGCAAATGATCAGAAGCAGGTATAATAATCTGCTTTAAGTAGCTGAGTGGGGTCAAGTCAGGCTTCTGTTGGAAACCTACAGGTCATTAGCCCTCCAGGAACAGTTAAAAAGCCCAAGCCGTGAGCATGTTTATTCGTCTCCACTTTGTACGGTAGTCGGAAAATGCCTTCGTTTGCGCAGGTTTTTTGTCATTTTCTATAACAGCTTCTGCCTCCTGGTCGTCATGGAGCTCCTGCAACATCCTAGTGAGGGATGAATGTCATCCCGAACTCATTACTCAACGTGCGTGCAAGTGTGTGTCCCTGGGACGCCACCAGGTCATGAAAGCAACATAAACAGTGGCACCAGACATGGGCTGCCTTTAGCCGACCACCCTTTACCATTGTTCGTCCTCCGGTTTCTCTGAAACGGACATTTAACCTTAGGCTACTCTTTAATCATCAATAGACGGTACTTTGCCCTCCACTTTTGTAGATCTGTAGATAGCTCTCACCCAATTCATCTAAAGCCATTCTGCAAAAGGCAATCACCAACACAGCAATCAGTCCGGCATGGATAAAAGACCTTTGGTTGCTTCCCGAATGACATCCTATTTGCTTGATGGTGTACTCATTTAGACCAGGGAGCTATGGGATTATGGTGCCATTTGGGATGCAGCGTCACTGCTCTACCATCCGTTCTCCAGTGGAAAAGCCTAGTCTCTGTCCTCTGCTCCTTGCGATGCGTCATTTCCCCCGTGCCTCCTCGTAAGCCCGGCCCATGGACTGAACAGTGCTATGTTGTGTTTCTGGAGCCACCAGTACTGGGTCACTGGTCCCCTCTGGTACGGCATGTCACCTAGAACCGGTCAGATTTACACCAGATCTATCAGAGTGAAGTTAAGTCAGTTTAACTATTTGAAAATGTTGTGCGCAATTTAAAAAACTCCTAATGCATAATCTATACAGCTAAAAACACCAAAGCAATTTAAAAACAAGCATTGAGTGTGATTTCTCAATGTACCTCATTTTGATAATTGTCACTTTAGACAAAATATGTATTCTCTGTGCGGTGAACACAATAAAAAAAGCCTCTAAAGTATAATAAAGATAGAACAATGCTTTTATAGTTGACATCACCACATAGGCCACCACAGTGACTTGACTCTCTGTCAGTAGGATGGTTGTCATCTTGTCACGTATCTTGGATAAGCCAAACAGTAGGAGCAAATGTGGGAACCCAAAACAGAACTTTTATTCCTTGGTCGAGGCCAGAAAACTCACAAACGCCATTCAAAATACTAAGTCGGGAAATACGTCCCCAATGAACTATGAGGCAATGACAAATAAACGACTGGTACTGGGCAAACACAGACAAGAGGAATATGCTTTGTGATTAAGGATAATTAACTACAGCTGCGCGTAATTGGGAGTGGGGTGTGTGAGAGGCTGATGACAACTTAGAACTCCGTACGCCGGTGTGCCGGACAGGGCGGATCAGGTGGAGCAGACGTCACGATGGTTACATACGTAAGCTAGCATCTCAATTTATTTCTCAATAGGGCCGTGTACAGGAAAATGGTCCACTAAGTAAAAGGATCAGACTTGCCAAGTCTCTTCATTCATTAATCTGTTTCACTGTAAATCCCACGACCCGGCATAGAAAGTGATACAAATGACACAATCTTTGTTTTTCTCTGCATTTCTCTGGCTCGCTCTCCCTAATATACTCTCTTCCAGTTTTCTCTGAAATGATTTCTCACTAATTACCTAATTATCCCTCCCTCTCTTTTGTTCATCCACGGAAAGGCACACATAATGGCAGCCGTTTGGGTACGTGACCTAGATCTCTAGGGATTACTAGAAAGGCTTTGGATTGGAATGCGCTCCACGCCGTGGACCCAGAAACCGACTGGAAGGGACAAGCAGGTTTAGTCATTGAGCAGAATACTGTTAATGACCACTAAATATTATTGTGCACTGTCTGGATGTAAAAATGTAGAATCTCCCATGTTTTGATTGGCTGCGGAAATTTTTGGCAAGTGCAAGGTTTCTGTGTTGTGCTTTCAGATGTGCTTTGCATTTCAAATCAGTGTTTTTCTCCTCGACGGAGTTTGCCACCATGCATTGTGTTTGCTAACACCAATGAGCAAAGGCTCCTGGTTAGCTATTGTTTGTAGTCTAGTGGTAATGGTTGTTGTCTTGCCTTGCATTTAGTCGACAACAGATGATGGTGAGAATAAAACACAGGAAATTCTCTGGGGCATTTTTTTCAGTCGTTACTAATTAAGCCTCTAAGGACCAACCAACCAGCCAACCAAAACCTTATCATCTAAAAGTGTAAAGAGCAACATGCAGCCATTTCGTGTAAAGTGCTCTCATGCTCTGGATGATAAGCTATGTTCACTGTGGTGTTCTCTAGTTGAATAGGGGTCACTTTGTACTTTTAGCTGTTCAGCATGGAGAGGATGTCATTTCATAGCCTCGTACAGCCGCCTGATCCCGCGAGCTTACATTTAAACGCTACACGGATATCAAGTCAGTTCGGGCTTGTGATAAAAACGCTTGGGCATGGGCCGTTTCCAGTGGGCGCTGAGAAAAGTTAATCCGGATGCAATTGAATGGACCTTCAACTAATCAGACCGACAAGGCACATGACGTGGTACTAAAGCGTCATAATTCACATCAACAAATATCAAGCAACAGCAATCAAACAAGCAGAGAGTAAGTGTAGCTTATTAACACGTCTGAAAGCGATTATTGCTGTTTTTGTCACAAGTATTTGCACATCAAAATCACCTAGTACCAAGAAAATATTCGAAAAACATTGCCAATTATAGTTTTTTTTTTTTGTTTTAATGCTGAACATTGCAGAAAATGTCAATTCGGGTTAGTACTCGTCATCACCTAGGCCATAACCATAATTCATGAAAGTGCGCTGATTGACCTGATTAAAGTGTAGCCGGCTCCAAACTTGAGACTACTCAGCACAACCAGACTGATATCCGTGTAGCGTTTAATTGTAATCTAGCGGGATCAAGCGACAGTGTGCAAGGCTAGAAAATTCATTTCTAACACAGGCAAATGTATACTTTATTTTCACAGGTCATAACAAAAACAGAATTGGTGACGTAGCGCACGAAACACTGGGCCCAGTTTTCACTCATGATCACCATTGGGTTGAATTATAAAACATAAAAAACCCAGAATGCATCCTTAATGTGCTTTTAATACACTTTAATGTAGCCGACTTTAGCGAGTACTTAGGGCCTCTGGTAGATCTGTAGCTTTGATCACTAATGAGTTAGACCACCCTCAAATGCCTCCGTGGACAGTCTATTGGATGAACCAGTTAGGCCTTTGCTTATTACAGTAATATAAAGTAGCCTAGCACTCTGGAGGCAACCAACATGGGAACATGTATTCGGGGGGTTTCACTTCAGATGGCATGAGTAGAGCCATATTCAGTTGGAACTGGAGGATAGAAACTTTTTATATTTATGACAAGGCCTTATAAATGGTATTTCAAGAAATCTAGTAACTGACACAGTGATTGGAATGTCATGGCTCTGGCAAAGCGGTTGAAATGGGAAGACGTCATTAGCATGTTCATTATGTGTATTGGATCTGTGGTGCCTAAATAATCCAATCAAATCATCTTAAAGAATATTAAAATTGTATCGTATCCTGTGATTTGTGTATATTCGGAACTTTTCCATGCATTTTTCCCATCAACTCTTCATCACTTCAGCAACATAAGTAACATGAACACAAACACTTACCCGGCACTCAGTCATCCCTATCCCTCTCACCCTTTGCATCTACTTAATATGCAGGAGCTATAAGAGCAACGGTATGGTTGCGAGTGATACAGGCAAACAGCAGAGAGGGGGTGGGCTTTGAGGAACACAGGACAGGAGAGATAAATCCTGTCAGCGCAGAAACGTTCTGACTGGAAAAGGGGGGGAAAGCCTGAATCCCCAGGGCTTGCTTTCATCTGGCTGTCTATCTCTCTCTCTCTCTCCATTTTTTCTCTTTCCTCCCTCTCTCACTCTGGAACCTCTTCCTGATGTGTGCGAATGTCATCCATTCTGACATCCGCTACAAGGCAGAAACAGAGGGTGAGATTGAGAGAGAGGAAGAGAGCAGGAGAGGAAGGGAAAGAAAGAAAATGGAAGGGTAGTGGAGATGAGTGCTTTGAGTATGAAAACAAACCAGGAATGAACATAAATTGCACTATTCTGGTTTTCTATTTTCAGACGGCTTCCAGAAACAGCAGCCCAAGTCCTACATGGTCAATAGAATCATGTTATCTACATCACAGGTCATCTGACACATGACCTTTGGTTTGGAACTGGGATCTCTCTGTCCGCAAGCAAGTCCCTGCTGCTGCCCTTGGGGAGTTTGTAACCTATGACAGCAAAAGCTTCATCCTTCTCACGCATGAGGGAGAAGGAGAGATGGAAAGAGTCAGGACAACACGTCAGGCATTTTACAAGGAAAGGAAGAGAGAGAGAAGGATGGAGAGAGTTAACTCCTTGATGCATGAGAATGCTTAAGATCAATCCGCTCTATGCTTTTAGTTGGAAATGGAACTAATGTCAGCTCCGGATTTCCCACTAGTGTGTGAGTCAGATGAAGGATGGAATGCCTATTGATCATTGATCCCGCCCACTGTAAAATGTGTTCTTTGTACTCATAGCACTTTCAAAAAAAATTCCTTAACCACTCATGTCATTGTTTTCATTTCTACTTTCATCAAATATCATTCCCCAGTGAATATGTGCATATGTATCACATGAGTGTCGGTTGTGGCCAAATTGCCAAACAAACGGCAATGATGGAAAAATAACAGCAAGAGCAAATTTGAACTTTCGCAAGCACATACAGCGTATGAAGTCCATATTGAGTGGCGTCAAGTCCTCTGGATGCCAATTGAGACAGTTGTTTGTGACAAATTAAAACTCTTACTGTTGCACACTCTCACCACCAATGTCCACACCAATGTCCGCATTAATTTGCTCTCTGTCTAAGCTTTGATATTGGGATGTAGGATGTACTCTTTATCCTTGAACCTCGCTTTACAAATGCTCTTCTCCACCTATATCGGCAGAACTGTAAACAGCAACCACCACGTAACCGCCGTGTTTGGCACTTTAAGTAATCACTCTAAATCTCTGGATGGATTAAATTCCTTGTTGGAACAATGGGAGAGAGTATTTGCCGCCTGTTTGGGTCGGGGACTTAGCCATTCAATGCATTTTTCATGTTGCACCCTGGAATGATATTCATTAAAATGGTACATGGAGGTGGACCTAAAGCTGTAGACACCCTCTGGAGAGTCATGCAGTGACCATCAGGCAGGGCTGCTCGGGCAGATGGGAATCCTAGTATATAAATCATCTACATATGGTTTACATATAAAACACCTACCAAGATGGACAGAGTGAATATGTGCATCTTGTATGTACTGTTTTCATATGCAAATTCCTAGCAGATTGTCCAGGAAGTAGTTTAGTATACTGTATGGATTGTATATTCTGTTTTGCCGTGAAATACCCACCGGATATGAAGAAACATTCTCCTGTTCATCTTGGAAATGAATGTTTTTGATGCCCATGAAAGAGTGTTAATCTCACATGATGTATTACAGTACGTTCAGAAAGTAGTCTGAGCACTTCACTTTCTCCACATTAAGTTATTTGTTTTAAAATGGATTTAATATTTTTTCCTCATCAATCTACACACAATACCCCATAATGACCAAGCAAACACAGGTGTTTAGAGTTTTTGCAAAAACAGATATATTACATTTACATAAGCATTCAGACCCCTTTACTCAGTACTATTATATATATATATACACTGATCAACCATAACATTATGACCACCTGCCTAATATTGTGTAGGTCCCACTTTTGCCGCCAAAACAGCCCTGACCCATCGAGGCATGGACTCCACTAGACCTCTGAAGGTGTGCTGTGGTATCTGGCACCAAGACGTTAGCAGGAGATACTTTAAGTTGCGAGGTGGGGCCTCCATGGATCGTACTTCTTTGTCCTGCATATCCCACAGATGCTTGATTGGATTGAGATCTGGGGAATTTGGAGGCCAAGTCAACACCTTGAACTCGTTGTGTTCCTCAAACCATTCCTGAACCATTTTTGCTTTGTGTATGAGTGCATTATCCTGCTGAAAGAAGCCAATGCCATCAGGGAATACCGTTGCTATGAAAGGGTGCACATGGTCTGCAACAATGCTCAGGTAGGTGGTACGTGTCAAAGTAACATCCACATGAATGGCAGGACCCAAGGTTTCCCAGAAGAACATTACCCAAAGCATCACACTGCCTCCGCTGTCTTGCCTTCTTCCCATAGTGCATCCTGGTGCCATGTGTTCTAGTGCCATCCACGTGATGTAAAAGAAAATGTGATTCATCAGACCAGGCCACCTTCTTCCATTGCTCCGTGGTCCAGTTCTGATGCTCACCTGCCCATTGTAGGCACTTTCGGCAGTGGACCGGGGTCAGCATGGGCGCCCTGACTGGTCTGTGGCTACGCAGCCCCATAAACAACAAACTGCGATGCACTGTGTGTTCTGACACATTTTTATCAGTACAAGCATTAACGTTTTCAGCCATTTGAGCTACAGTAGCTCGTTTTTTGGATCGGACCACACGGGCCAGCCTTCGCTCCCCACGTGCATCAATGAGCTATGGTCACCCATGACCCTGTCACCGGTTCACCGGTTTTCCTTCCTGGACCACTTTTGATAGGTACTGATCACTGCACACCCCACAAGGGCTGCAGTTTTGGAGATGCTCTGACCCAGTCGTCTAGACATCACAATTTGGCTCATGTCAAAGTTGCTCAGATTCTTTCGCTTGCCCATTTTCCCTGCTACTAACACCAACTTTGAGGACAGAATGTTCACTTGCTGCCTAATATGTCCCACCCACTGACAGGTGCCATGATAACGAGATTATCAGTGTTATTCACTTCACCTGTCAGTGGTCATAATGTTATGGCTGATCGGTGTATATTAAGAGAGAGAAAGAAAAGAAAGTAAAAAAACAAACAAAAAATACATGGATAGGAAGCACAAATATTCAAATGTTGTTCTGTTATTATTTTAAAACACAAACTCAAAATAAATTATTATAACTATAAATATTATAATTATGGTAAACTTAGAAGGAGCTACCAAATTCAGTGGCTGGGCGTGGAGTAATGGGGCACTAGCAAGGGCGTAGATTTAAGGAGGGTTAGGGTTAGGGTTAAATATGTTCAAGTCCCCACCAATGTTAAGAGACAATGCAAATGTCGCCACCAATAATTGTGGTGGATCTGAACATATTTTTTCCTTGTTCACTTCTTTCTGCTCCACAATGAGTTATCGTTCTCTCTAGATCAGAGTTTCTCCTGATTGGCAGGAGAGCAGTAACCGCTGATGCGCATGCCACTCAGGAGGCAGTAATTGCAGTGTAAACTAGGGAGCGAGTCAATGCGCTAGAGGACGTTTATTGTCTGACTTTTTGGTAAGTAAAGTGGATATAAACCTATACTGTAAGTTTGTTGTTAACACTGAGTGAATAATAAACTATAAAATCGAATTATATTATGTGTGTTTTGTTCAAAATGTAGATTTTTGCCACAAGCAACTGCTAGCATGCTAGCTGTCAGACATTCACTTGTGTTGGATTAGATTCAACTTTTTTTGTCATTGAACGGTTCAAGTACAGTACAATGAAATGCAGTAAGCATCTAACCAGAAGTGCAAAGAGGGCAGAAAATGTACAAGTATTTACAAGTATTAAGCATATGTATATTACAGGTGGAATGAGTAGATGTGCAATGAAGGCAAATGTAGTACAAATGGCAATACTAAATGTGCAATTAAGGCAAATAGAGGAGGGTGGAAAGTTTACAAGTATTAGGTATAGTGTATGTTACGAGTGGGATAATAGTTGTTCGGGTACAAATGGCAATTTCTAAATGGCATAAAACGAGGCAAATGAAGGAGTACTGTAGTAAGGTAGCATGAGCAACCATGATGCAGAGATAGCAGCACTAAGGTCCTCGAGGTAGACGTGTGTGTACCGACTGTAAAAATGCAAGTACAATGGCAACACTAAATGTGCAAAGGGGCAAATTGAATGTACAAGGTACATGTGCAACTGAAATGCAGGCATAGCAGCGGTGAGGTCCCTGAGGTAGACACGTACCTGTAACCACTGAAAACTTTAATTATCAGGCTTTGCAATGCAGTGTCAGAGTAGTACAATGGAGTAGTGCAACAAGGTCCTTGAGAGGTGGGGGGGATATGGTAAGTGATGGGTCACAGATTTCACAGAGTTCTCTGGGTCACAGAGTTCAGCATGGTTACAGTGGATGGGAAGAAACTGTTCCTGAGCCTGAAGGTGCGGGATCGAAGAGACCTGTACCGCCTGCCTGATGGTAGGAGGGCAAAAAGTTTGTGGCATGGGTGTGAAGGGTCCCTGATGATCCTGCGTACCCTGCGCAGACACCGTTTGCACTGGAGGTCTGTGATGGCAGGAAGCTGGGAACCAGTGATGTGCTGGCCGGTTTTCACCACCCATTGCAGGGCCCTCCGTTTGGCTATGGAGCAGCTTCTAAACCACACTGTGGCGCAATTTGTCAGAATGCTCTTGATTGTGCAGAGGTAGAAGTTCACAAGGATCTTGGATGACAGATGGGCTTTCTTCAGCCTCCTCAAGAAGTACAGGCGCTGCTGCACCTTTTTGACCAGGGCTGAGGTTTTGAGGGTCCAGGAGAGGTCCTCAGAGATGTGGACACACAGAAATTTGAATCTGGACACACACTCCACCTCAGCACCCTCAATGAGGACTGGGGCGTGGCTGCAGCTTTTAGACTTCCTGTAATCCACAATGAGCTCCTTGGTTTTCTTTGTGTTGAGGGCCAGTTTGTTGTCAGCGCACCATGCCGCCAGGCGCATGATCTCATCTATGTAGGCTAACTCGTCATTGTCACTAATCGGGCCTACCATTGTGGTGTTGTCTGCAAACCTGACGATGGTGTTGGAACTGTGTACAGGAACGCAGTCTTGGGTGAAGTTGGAATCCAGGAGGGGGCTCAGCACACAGCCTTGTGGTACACCAGTGTTCAGGATCAGGGTGGAGGGGGTGAAGTTGTCTAACCTGACAGACTGGGGTCTGTTGGTTAGGAAGTCCAGAGTCCAGTTGCAGAGAGAGGGGCTGATCCTCAGGTCATGGAGTTTGTTGACCAGCCTAGTGGGGATGACTGTGTTGACAGCTGAGCTGAAGACTATGAATAGCATCCTCACATAGGTGTTGGTTTTGTCCAGGTGGGTCTGGGCAGAATGTAAAGCTGTGGAGATGGCGTCCCGTAGACCTGTTCGATCGGTAGGCAAACTGGTAGGGATCCAGTGTTGGGGGGAGGCAGGACTTAAGGTGGGCCGGAACTGGTCTTTCAAAGCACTTCATGATTGTGTGGGTGAGTGCAACTGGTCGGAAGTCATTCAGGCTAGACGTGGTCAACTGCTTCGGCTGTGGCACAATGGTTGTGGTCTTGAAGCACGTTGGGACAACCGCCTGGGCCAGTGACATGTTGAAAATGTCGGTAATGACCTCCGCCAGCTGCTCAGCACGTGCTCTGAGCACACGCCTGGGGACGCCATCAGGACCAGCAGCCTTGCGTGCATTCACCCTGCTCACCACTTCTGTGGTGGATAGTCTGAGAGTGGGACATCTCGGGGGAGTTCAGCTTTAATGGCTGGCTCTTTGTTGTCCCTGTTGAAGTGTGTGTAGAACCTGTTTAACTCGTCGGTGAAGGAGACATAGCGGCTATGGGGGTAGGGTTCTTTGGGCAGTAGTCAGTGATTGCTTCCATTGCTCCTGCCACATGCGTCGGGGTTCGGAGTTGTTGTAGAAGTGCTCCTCAATCCACAGTTTGTGGTAATTTTTAATCATCTTGATGCCCCTTTTCAGGTTGGCCGTGGATGAGCTGTAGGCCTCCGCATTGGTGCATCTAAAAGCAGCGTTGCGTGCCTTTAGCAGTTGTCGGACCTCTCTGTCCATCCACGGCTTCTGGTTGGGGAAGGTCTTTATTAGTTTATGGGTGGTGACATTGTTGGTGCAGGTGTTGATGTAATCAAGAACGGAGGAAGCACATGTTTCAATGTCCGTATGAGAGTCAAGGGTGGCTTGAGTGGCAAACAGACTCCGGTCTGTGTGTTGAAACTGGTGCTGTAGAAGTGAGTCTGATCCTTCTGGCCACACTTTGACTGTCCTCACTGATGGTTTCACAGGTTTAATGAGGGGTAAATACTTGGGTAGTAGGAATAGTGATAGATGGTCAGATTGAATGTTTGTGATTGGAATGTTTGTGTACACATGGTCCAGTCTATTGTCTCCTCTGGTGGGGCAGGAGACATTTGGATGGAATTTTTGCATTTCAGTTTCACATGCTACCCTACTCCTTCATCTGCCTTGACTGCAAATTCAGTATGCCATTGAGAACTGCCACTTGTACCCGTACAACTATTTATCCCATTTGTACATACATTATACTTAATACTTGTAAATTTTCTGCCCTCTTCTATTTGCTTCCATTGCACACTTTGAATTGCTATATGTAATGCATTTGCATTAATTGCACATCTATACATTTCACTTGTACATACATATACTTAATACTTGTACATTTTCTGCCCTCCTCTATTTGCACTTCTGGTTAGATGCAAACTGCATTTTGTTGTACTGTACTTGTACTTGTTCAATGACAATTAAGTTGAATCTAATATAAACCACACTGCAGTGTACCATGTCCATCGGGAAAAACTGGACCTCATTGATCTCAAAGGGATCTGCCAACAATTTGTGTCAGTCAACAACAGATGTAGACGTGTGTTTGGGTCTTTCACATAACAAGAAATAGAAGGTTGCACTTTCCAGCAGGTGGAAGCAAATTTAACGTGCAAGTTAATGATAACAGGAATAATGTTCAGATATTCACAACATAAGCACTTAATGTGAACCTGTATTTGTTTGTATAATATTTTCACTCTGTTATTTACAAAGTAATATAGCCTATTGTCACAAAAAAGGAACAACCGTACATACACACCTGTGTCACTGCACCTGCACACTTGAAGAAACAGCTAATCAGTAAAACATTAGCTAGCAGACTACGAATTTGTTTTAGTTAACTACATGTCAGATGTATCTTTCTGTAACTAAACTCGCTGTAAACCTACATCTTACTTGACACCTAATACTATTCAGTATCTTGTGTGTGTGCATAAAAACATCCATCACGGCAGGCTCATCGATAACATATACACAATAGTAAAAAAGTGTCACCACCAATGTCCAAACCAAACCTACTCCCTTGTGGACTAGTGAACCATATTAATAGCTGTGCATTACACTGGCCTCGATGTGAGTGTGACAAGACTGAAAGCACATCTTGAGTTTGGCAGAAACATTACAGTGCATACAGGTCATATGAGACCAAGATAGAGCTTTCTGGACAAAGCTCTAAGTGCTATGTGTGGGGCACCAACCTCACACTGCCCTTGCCTCAAGACAAATAACTTGAGCTTGTGAGGAATTCCCCTTTCAGCAGAACAATGATCCCAAGAACAAGGCCAAAGCTACATTGGGGTGGCTCAAGAACTGAAAGGTGACTGTCCTACAGTGACCCAGTCAAAGTCCTGATTTCAATCCCATTGAAAACTATTTAAAATTGTGGTCTACAAGCGTTGTCCAAACAACCTGAAGAACCTGGAGCAAATCTGCCAGGAAGATCACTCCGACACTGTGTGTAAAGCTGGTGCATACCTAGCCCAAAACACTTAAGGTGCTATTGCAGTGTAAGGTGGCTCTACCGCCTTTGTTGGGGTGTTGTGGGTGTTGAAATGTTATGAAAGCAACATATTTCTTTTTTTCTTACAAATATTACAATCATTAAATTTGAGTTTCAGTGTTTTAAAAAAAAATACCAAGAAGAACAACATGTAAATTTACCATTTGTAATTTATTAATGAGAGAATTGTTCAGTGGTTTGAATAATTTTGCAAGGAACTGTGTTTTAAGGACTATGTGGATTATTTATTTAGTAAAATAGTTATGCCAAACGTCTTACTGAGAACCCCTTAGGGGCCTAAGCCCCCCTGTTGAGAACCACTGTATTATATAACCTCTCTATGACACATTTATTATTTATTCATATTTAACTTTTCATACTGGTTTCAAGATTGCTGTACCTGAATTTTCCGGATCGCCTGCCCCTCTCTGTGATGATATGGTGGCCTAATGTGCAGCCATGCAGGAGGCTACTGGAGACTCCTGGAGATATGCTGATTCTACACCAAATATCCACCTGTTTTAACTAGGAAAAACTATTTGTTCTGTTTTGTGTGTCACTGTACATGAATTAAATAAACATGAACTACATTTGAGTATACCGTATTGCAGTGAAAATAAAGTTACACGCCAACAAGTGCTTTTTTTTTAAAGTTACAAATATTAATGAGTTTTGAGTTTTATGAACTTTTTTACATTTTGTCTGCTGAACCGTAATGATTTAAGATGCTTGAACTTGAATATTTGTTGTCTTTACAAGATAGTGTAGATAGCTCTAGTCAATAATTCTGAGCTTTATGATACCTGTATGCAGTTGACAATTTGTCATTTTCACACACATTACCAGGCTTCGTAGAGCATGCATAACGCTCATTCCTCCAATAAATGCATGTACATCTGCAAGCAGTACAGAATGTTGCATAAACCCCCTTAGGTACAAATGCCCTCATACATAATGTGAATGTCCTCTCTAATTATTTAGTTAGATTTAGATTAGATTCAAATTAATTGTCATTGAACAGTACAAGTACAGTACAACGAAATGCAGTTTGCATCTAACCAGAAGTGCAAATAGAGGAGGGCAGAAAAATGTACAAATATTAAGTATATGTATATACAATTGAAATGTATAGATGTGCAATTAATGCAAATGCATTACATATGGCAATTATAAATGTGCAATGGAAAATTTACAAATTTACAGAAAATGTACAGGTATTAACTATAATGTACAGTGGGGCAAAAAAGTATTTAGTCAGCCACCAATTGTGCAAGTTCTCCCACTTAAAAAGATGAGAGGCCTGTAATTTTCATCATAGGTACACTTCAACTATGAGAGACAAAATGAGAAAAAAAATCCAGAAAATCACATTGTAGGAATTTTAATGAATTTATTGGTAAATTATGGTGGAAAATAAGTATTTGGTCAATAACAAAAGTTCATCTCAATACTTTGTTATATACCCTTTGTTGGCAATGACAGAGGTCAAACGTTTTCTGTAACTCTTCACAAGGTTTTCACACACTGTTGCTGGTATTTTGGCCCATTCCTCCATGCAGATCTCCTCTAGAGCAGTGATGTTTTGGGCTGTCGCTGGGTAACACGGACTTTCAACTCCCTCCAAAGATTTTCTATGGGGTTGAGATCTGGTGACTGGCTAGGCCACTCCAGGACCTTGAAATGCTTCTTACGAAGCCACTCCTTCATTGCCCGGGCGGTGTGTTTGGGATCATTGTCATGCTGAAAGACCCAGCCACGTTTCATCTTCAATGCCCTTGCTGATGGAAGGAGGTTTTCATTCAAAATCTCACGATACATGGCCCCATTCATTCTTTCCTTCCTTTACACAGATCAGTCGTCCTGGTCCCTTTGCAGAAAAACAGCCCCAAAGCATGATGTTTCCACCCCCATGCTTCACAGTAGGTATGGTGTTCTTTGGATGCAACTCAGCATTCTTTCTCCTCCAAACACGACGAGTTGAATTTTTACCAAAAAGTTCTATTTTGGTTTCATCTGACCATATGACATTCTCCCAATCCTCTTCTGGATCATCCAAATGCTCTCTAGCAAACCTAAGACGAGCCTGGACATGTACTGGCTTAAGCAGGGGGACACGTCTGGCACTGCAGGATTTGAGTCCCTGGCGGCGTAGTGTGTTACTGATGGTAGCCTTTGTTACTTTGGTCCCAGCTCTCTGCAGGTCATTCACTAGGTCCCCCCCGTGTGGTTCTGGGATTTTTGCTCACCGTTCTTGTGATCATTTTGACCTCATGGGGTGAGATCTTGCGTGGAGCCCCGGATCGAGGGAGATTATCAGTGGTCTTGTATGTT